>LOEQ01004386.1:145253-168440 GCA_001685075.1 Bramus lutescens | reverse complement strand
TCTCTCTCTCTCTCTCTCTCTCTCTCTCTCTCTCTCTCTCTGTGTGTGTGTTAGGGCATGCATATGTGGAAGTCAGAGGTCAACTTGGAGGAGTTTGTTCTCTCCTCCTACCATACAGGTCCTGGGTAGCTAACTTCAGGTCATCATACTCAGATGCAGCTTCCTTCTGCTGGCTGAGCCTTCTCACTATGCCTTGAGACATATTTTTTTTATTAGATTCCTTAGAAAGTGCATATGGGAATAAGTTTTACCTTTCATCAGTGTTTCGCTTTTTATCTTTGAGAGTAATGAACACATTTCACTATTTTGTGGCATAAAATGCCATTACCTAAAAGGATGATGGTCATCTTTCTAGATTTATTTGTTTTCTTCTCTAAATGGTATTTTTCCTTTTTCTTTGGAGCCAGAAAATTTGAGAAGTTACATCTTGATATTATCCATTAAGATTTTTTTTTTTTTTTGGAGATAAGGTCTTACTTTGTAGCTCAGCCTGACCTGGAAGTCGCAGTTTAATAGGCAACCTCAAACTCTAGGTACTACCCTAGCCTCAGTCTTCCCAATGCTGTAATTATAAGTGTGAGCCCCTAGTTTGTTTTTACTATTTTTGTTTGTTTGTTTAGGATTGTGTTGTATTTAGTCTTTGGCCCGGTGACTTTGGCACTTGACATTGCTAATGTTGTGTTTTTATTTTTGCATTAAGTAAGTTTTATAAAACCATTTAGAAGGAGTTGTGACTCAGCATAGTTGTTACTGTGTGTTGGAAAAGAAGCTGGCTGGCTTTCTCAAGAGTCCTGTTGTCTCCCTGGTCTTCTCTCACCTGGCCGCTTACCAATGTTGTCTGAGTGAAGTGTAAGGCCTATCCCTTGCATGAAGCCATGGTGGCTGAATTTTGATTTCAAATTGACCTTCATAATGCAGCTCATCTGGAGATGAGCTAATCACCTTTCTCCTTCCCAGATCCTGTTCTCAGGTGACTTGATGATGCCTTCCCTGGGCAGCGACCATGACTCCTATAGATGTGATGTTAGTTTGTCCTCACCTACTTTGAGGCTCATTAGCATTGTTACTTCGTTTTGTTGTAAAAAATTTTTTTGGAGGGTTTTGCTTTCTTTTTGAATTTATTTGGATAAACTGATTCAGATAGTCTGAAATTCTGCTCCTATTGTCAGCGTTTTCTCAGAATCCTGCCCGGTAAGGATTTTAATGACAAAACTTCTTCAGAAATTTACCGGGATTTTCCTGAGCTGGAGATTGAAGTCTTTTAAACTCTTTCAAGTTCGTGACTGTAAAAGCAAACTGGTTGTTCATTTCCCAGACGCTCAGACCCAAATTATCACACAAAGACTATATTAATACAACACTGTTTAGCCAATAGTTTAGATGTCTTTCTAGCTAGCTCTTACATCTTGAATTAACCCATTTCTATTAATCTGTGTATTGCCACTAGACTGTGGCTTACTGGTGCCGGCATGTTACTCCTTTGGCAGCTACGTGGTGTCTCTCTCACTCTGCCTACTTTCTCTCTATATCTCTAGATTTCCCACTTGGCTGTACTCTGCCAAGCCATTGGCTGAAACAGATTTATTCATTATCCAATAAAAGCAACACATATACAGAATGACATCCCACATCATCTCCCCTTTTCTGTCTAAGTAAAAAGGAAGGTTTTAATGTTAACAGAGTAAAATTAAATATAACAAAATAATTATCAGGCAAGAATTATAGTTACAATATTTAGTCCATTTTACATTTGGCAAACTAAGGAAATATAATCTATCTTATCTTTAATTTATCCTGTGTAATAACTAAGGAAAGCTATAACTGTTTTTAACTCTTCAAAAACCCCAGGAGGATATAATATTACCTAAGTAAAGAGGAAGTGCATTTTAAGCAACTTCCAAAGTTAAGAATTGACAGAGACATCTTGTTGCCTGGACAGTCACCCAAAGTTTTTCTGTAACATTGGGGCACCGATCTTCAGCCCACAGGCCCATAATATCTGTCAGACTTTTTGGTGAAGCAGGAAATTTGAAGATCTGTTCTGCCTTGTACTGACAGAGTTTATCAATTGCTTTCTTTTGTGTCCTGTAAAATGTCTGGCAGTTTTTTCATGAAGAAGGAACTCTGAAGGACCATCTTGCTTTTTTTTTTTGACTAGTTCAGCAGTCATTTTTCTGTAGGTCCTGCATGCCCAGTATGCCCAGTTCATACAGTATACTGTCAAGCAGTACAGGCAAGAGCTGTTTCTTGCCCAAATGGCTAGCCTTGTCATATTGTAGGCAAATTCCATAATGAGTTTTTTCAATGCTGATCAACCTCTCTGAAGTAATTAGTGCTGCCAGAATCTGCATACATATCTAACTTTCGAGAAAAGTGTAAGTTTTTAAAATATTTTAAATGCCATATTCTGTAGGTCTTTGAAAGGGTTGGAAATTACCTATCCATCTGAAATCTATCTCTGTACAACTAGAAAACCTAACTAACATGACTACAAGCTTTGTTATTATTATAGATTACTACCTATTAATCTGCAATTTTAATTATACATTACATTTTAAAATGAGTTATATAAACATTAATATTTTAAATAAGACTAGAAATATACATATAACAAAATTGATCTTAAATTTGTATCAATAAACCAAAATCCATACCCATGTAAAATACTCATTTCTATATCATATACACCTTATTTATTATTATTATTTTTTTGGAAATTGACTGTGACCAATGAACATTTAAGACCAACCCTTTTAAAATGAAAACAAACATTTATAAATAGCCATTTTGGGAATTTGGGTGTAGTTTTCTCCAAACTGCTTACTGCTTTTTGTGGGGTGAAATATTTTTAGGTTTCACGGAAAACTTTCAGGGGGTCTTGTTTAATCAATCCACATTAGCCTGAAATGAATCCATAGGTTCTCATCTTTTGTGGAAACAAAAGCAGAACCTCTTTTCCAAAGAAATATATCCTTAGACTTAAATTTTGAAGTCAAAATAAAACAAAGTCTCTTTATAGACTTTGTTTTATTTTTAAAACCTATTTCTTTTTATAACTGTTGGTACTCTTTTTCTTCTCTCTCCCAAGCCTATGTACATTTATCCAATACTATGATCTATTCAAATTATTTTGTATATATAGACTTATTTTGAGCAGGAGTGCTTTTTTTTAATGCTAAGTGAGCGTGGCTAGGACCAACTCCCTGGCCTTGCCTGTTTGTTCCACCCAGTCCAGCATGGTGGAGGCTTGTTCACTGCCTCTGTGAGTCATGTGCACCACCCCAGCTCCAGGGGCACAGCAGGTCTATGTCACCATTAAGCAATTTGTAACACACTGTTCACAGACCCCATTTAAATGCAGGACCTCCCAAAAGAGCCATAGTTCATTCTGCTAGCACAAACCAGGAAGTCAGATCTTAAAGAAGCCGAGTAATTTTTGTTGCTATTATTGAGTCAGGAAGATTTCTCTTAAAGGAGCTGTACCTTTTCTTGACACCAGCAAACAGAATCTATCTGAAAAAATGTGGCTACCAAGAAGCTGTGCCTAATTCTGTTCATTTGTGTCCAGAATTTCTTCTCAAGCACTCTCAGTTTTTATGTGGATGTATTTGCCCCGCGTTGGCGAGCCATTTTATAGGCAGAGATTGCTCGCTCGTTTCCCAACTGCTCAGACCTGAATAATTACACAGAAACTATATTAATTACAATACTGCTTAGCCTATTAACTCAGGTGTCTTTCTAGCTAGCTCTTACCTCTTAAATTAACCTATTTCTATTAATCTGTGTATGGGCACAAGGCTGTGGCTTACTGGGAAGCTCCATGGTGTCTTCCTGACTCAGCCTATTCTCTCTATATCTCTGTTTGGATTTCCCACTTCGACTTATGCCGTAGGTCAAAGCAGCTTTACTCATCAACCAATAAATCAACACATACAGAGAAGGACATCCCGCATCACATGCCCCTGTCAATACTTACTGTATAGTTCCTTCTGGTTTGATATAAAACAACTGTTTATTATATTATGTCACACCCAATAGTGCATTCTTTTTAACATCAAATGGTTATCTTGGGTAAGGAGAGAGAAAAGATGATCTTGCTCTTACAAAAAGCCAAACATAAATGCATGAGTATTTGTTGTACTGCTACCTTTTATATCGAAAGTGTTAAACTCCCCACATGATTAACAATTAGACATCATCAAGATTGTATGCAGCTGTGAAATATAACACCTGCACTCACTAAATTTGGTTGTAGAAAATTTAGTGGGAAGAGTATATATTTTGAATATCTAATGAAAAACAACTCATAAAGTGTTAAGGTACATCCAATTTTGTTACACACACACACACACACACACACACACACACACACACTATGAAAAGGATGCAAGTGGGACCCTGACTGGCTAGCCCACAATGGGTGAGGGACAAACATGGCCAGGCAGATAGAACCTAAGTGGAAAGTTTTATTGAAAGAAGGAAAGAGCATGGGGAAAGGGATGGAAGAAAAAGAAAGAGAAAGAGAGACACAGAGAGAGAAAAAGAGAAGAGACTGGAAAGTCCTGCCTGTCCCTTCAGAAGAGCACCAAGAAAGTGACTAGGAGTGGGCAGAGCTTGTCTCTTAAAGGACCTTTGTACTTGCATAGTGACATAGCAGCCATAGGACCCTGGGATGGTTAGGGTACTGCCTAGGTTCATCCTGTCAGGTGACAGGAGGCAGCAGAATGCCTGAATTCTAATGAGGGGGGCAGGGGAGAGGGGGAGGAAGGATAGAGAGGGAAAGGAGAATAAACATCTTTAGAACATGTTCTAAAATAATAGTTATTTTGGGTTGCTAAGAATCATAGGATTTTTCCTTTTAATTTTTATTAATTTTTCTATGGTTAACATGTATTGATTTTGTAATAACTAAAAATTTTAGCCAATCAAATAAAAACATTTTTATTCTTAATTTTGAGATTTTAAATAAGTTGGTTGGTGTGTATGCATTGTATATACAATACATATGTAAATGTATTATATGTTTTAAAAGTATGATTCTTTGAGGGTCTTACTCTATCCCAGTATACTCACAGTATAGCCCAGGATGGCTTCAAATTCACGACAACGCTCCAACCTCAACCTTCCAAGTGCTACTATTACAGGTGTGCATCACCATACCTGACTAAAAAAGTAAGGTTCTTTGTAGTTCTGTGTAGTTAGACTTTATTTGTCTTACCAGCCAACTCCCAAATCATGGCTTGGAGGCTTATTGTTAATTATGAAAGGTTGGCCGATAGCTTAGGCTTGTTTTTAACTGGCTCTTATAACCTAACTCATTTTTATTAATCTGTATTTTGTTCTGAGGCTCATTTATCTCATCTATGTACTGTCCATCCTATCCTGCTTTCCTGCTTCCTCTGTGTCTCCTGGCATCTCATGGCATCTCCACCCTTTTCCAGCATGCTTTCTGCCCCCAAAATCCTGCCTAGCTATTGGCCATTCATCTTCTTATTAAACCAATCAGAGTGACATATCTTTACACAATATAGTCAAATATCTTGCAACAGTTCTAGTTAGGGTCTAATTCTTTTTGTAGACTGTCTTTCATTGGGTATAGGACTCTTAAGGATCTCTAATAGAGATATAAATGGCATATATGCACCTGAAAATAATATAATTGGTACTTTTATAAAATGTCACTTGGGGCATTCCCGTTCTGTAGTGTAGGAATAGAAATGGCATATAGAGTGTATGTAGCCTGTATAAGCAGTATAGGGAGAAGGGATGTAGAGTATTGACAATAGGTTGTCTTGTGCAGGCCTTTCTACAGCCACAGCCTCTGCAAATTCATATGTACAACAGTCCTGTTGTGTCTGGAAACCAGTGTTTCCACCTTTCCCTCTGGCTCTTATAGTCTTCCTACCACCCCTTCCACACAGATTCCTGGTCACTGAGTGGGAGGGCTTTGATGAAGACATCCCATTTAAGACTGAGTTCTCCAGAGTCTCTCACTCTCTGCACATTTCCAGTTATGAGCCTCTGTCTTAACTCCCATCTACTGCAAGAAGAAGCTTCTCTGATATGGGTCGAGAGAGGCACTGATCTATGGTATAGCAGTGTGTCATTAGGATTCACTATATTTCTGTGTTCTTCTGGCACAATAACACGTTCAAGCTAGACTGTGTCCCGTTGTTAATCCTGGGATTCACCAGAGAAGAACCAGTTCCACAGTTCATTGAAACAAGCTTTAATTAATTACTGACCAGGATGGTCTTTAGTCAGGACCACTCCCTGGGATTCCCAGCTGAGTGATCCCAAGACATGTGTTGTAGGACTTTTTAAGAACAAACCCATATGGCCACCCATATTTTCCCGGTGGCTTGACTGTTATTTTCCAAGAACTAAAACTCCCAGGATTCCAGAAAGTTGCAAGTTCCTTGGGCAAGTGGGACTTATAGGTTAACTTTAACTTTTAAGTCTTATAAGCACTGAGGGGAGGAGTAGACAGGGAAACCTACCCCTACCCAAGAAACCATTTGCAACTGATACCTGTTAACAAGGGGACAGTTGGTTTTCTCCAGTGGAGTGTCATTGGGTGTAGCAACCACTCCAGGGCAGGCCCCAGGCCCGGTAGGTGGCTAACACAAAATGACCTCAGTGATTTGTGTGTGTGTGTGTGTGTGTGTGTGTGTCTGTACTGTTTGTTTTCTTATCATTTTTTTGTTTTATTAGTTTTTTTGTTTGTTTTGATTTTTGTTTTTGTGGAGTTTTTGCTGTTGGTTTTTTGTTTTGTTTTTTGAAAGAGAGGTGGGGAGGATCTGGGAGGGTTTGGAGAGAGGGAAAACATGATCAAAATATTGTATGAAAAAATTAAGTAAAAAAATCCTTGGAAAACCAAAATAAGCAAACAGCAACAATAATAATAATCAACTGAAACTGGTGGAAGGTTGCAAGCTTCTCTCCTAAAGTCAAGATTGTTAGGTGGGGGTTGATGGAGGTGGTGTGGAAATGAAAGAAAGAGAAGCTGGCCTCTCCAGAGGCAAAATTGTTCCTTTAGTCACAATCTCAAAGTAAGTAGAGACTGGGCAAATGGCACTGGGGGCTTGGAGGAGAGACAATTCCGTCTACAGCATGCCCTGCAGCCTCCAAGTGGTGGATCGAATGGAGGTTGGTGTATTGGTCTTCCCTGAAGCCTCTTGGGTCCTCACTGTGCACAGAAGTTGTCTGTCAAGTCCACTTTCCTGTTTGCAGTTTCTCAGCCCATCTGAGGCTTTCCCATCAGTAACCCTTTAAGATAAAGATGTCTGGAGAGATGGCTCAGAGGTTAAAAGAACTGGCTACTCTTCTAGAGGTCCTGAGTTCAATTCCCAGCACCCACATAGTGGCTCACAACCATCTGTAATAAGATCTGATGCCCGTTTCTGGCCTGCATGCAACCATGCAGTCGAGACTCTGTATGCATAATAAATAAATAAATCTTTAAAAAAGTCCACTTTTTGGTCAACACTATCCAAAATTTAACCAGAAAAATTAAACAAGAAAAAGTTTGAAACAGGAGCTAGGTTTATTGGCACATGCCTGAAAGCACAGCACCAGGAAGACCATGAATATATTTAAGGCCTCTGTAGTCTCTGTAGTTAGTTCTAGAAATGGATTGATCTTTCAAAAGTACACTTATGCATCTACATGTATATTTACCACTTAGATCATTGCTTTTCATTAGTGCCAAAGTATAAAGGTCTTCTATGAGACAGGCAATGTTATCAAATCATTCCTTTTTACTTGTGAAAAATCGCCTTTTGGGTGGAAGGTCTGTGAGTCTTCCTTTTTCCTCATTTTTTCTCCTCCTCCTTTTCTTACGATGCTATGAGAAGAAGAATATGAGCATGTTTCCACAGTTGAAACTCATTCCCAAAGCTCTAACACAGAAAACCAACAGTATAGGCTCTACAGCCAACATCTGATTTTGGTCCCTGTTCCTCCATCAAAGTTTTAACTGTCTCGCTTTGGACACTTTAAGACTGTTCTATTACTTGACATGGAGAAGATAAAATTATATCCCTTCTACTTGTGCTCTAATTTTAGTTTGAAGAGCTAAATAAATGGTTTTTTTGTCAAACACTTTGCTAAACCTGTATTGTTTAATAACCTTTATGATAGTGTTGTTTTCATTTGCTCATTTAACACATTAAAAAATGTGTGCCATATGCCAGGCACAATTATAAACAGAAAATTTGTTTTATTGGGGACTATAAGTAAATATATGCTGTTACAGAAGCTCTAGAAGAAAATAGAATAAGGAGATAACAAACAGTAGAGGTTATTGTTAAAATGGTAGAGTTTTTTGGGGGGGGCCTTTTGTTTTTTTGAGACAAGGTTTCTCTGTATAACAGCCCCCTGGCTGTCCTGGAACTCACTATGTATATCAAGCTGGCCCAAACTCACAGAGATCCACCTGCCTCTGCCTCCTGAATGCTGAGATTAAAGGCGTGCGCCACCACTGCCTGGCTAAGATTATTTTAGTTGAGAACACGCACATCCTGGTGAAAGACTACTATTGGCTAAGGAACAGCATGCTGAGTTCTGAGACAGTAATGTTTCCGAGGAGTTTGGGGAAGAGGAAACCTGATTGTGGTTTTACTGGAAACAAGTGTGATGGCTGTGGTGCGAGTGATGTCAGAACTTTGTGAACTGTGGCATGAAAAGTACATTTTACCCTTGTATGATAAAAATAAACAAGTATATGTGTGGTGTGTGTCCACATAGGTGTGAGTGCAATCACCTGTGTGCATGTGGAGGTCAGAGGTCAACTTCAGTTACCATTCTCTATTGCTCTACACCTTGTTGGTTTTTTATTTGTTTTTTGACAATCTCTCAATGAAACCAGAATTCATTGTTTTCACCTGGACTAATTGGCAGGGGCTCTGGTATCTACCTGTCTGTATCCTCATTGCTAGAGCTACAGCCACTTGTTGCCACACCTATACCTGGCTTTACACTGGTGCTGGGCTGCTAACTCAGGTCCTTATGTTTGCACAGCAAGCGCTTTGACCACCGAGCTTTCTGTCTAGTATTGTCCCCCAAGGTTTTAAATACATTTATAGTAAACATATATTTAAAGTTATGACATTTGATTTTACAAAAAGGGTACAAGTATACTTCCCTCCTCCTCAGAATGGGGAAAAGATATTTAAAGATCTTTTCTTTTATATGTACATGATTTTTTCCCTTCCCATCTTCCCTTCTATGTTGCACCCCACCAGCTCTTCCCATGTTTTCACAGTGTCTCCCTCTGAAATTGATGGCTTCCTTTTCTTTGATTATTATGTAATGTCAAGAAGCCTTGTGATGAAAGAGTCTTGGGGGAGGAGGAAGTGAAGTATAGGACAAAAGCTGGAAGAAAGATACGGAGAGTGGGCCTTGATGTTGGTTCCCTAACAAGGACAGTTTGCAGTTTGGTTAGGGTTGGTAAAGCATTTGCTAGACTCATGAGTTCAAGAGAAACAGAGTTA
Organism: Bramus lutescens; assembly: GCA_001685075.1. Classification (NCBI taxonomy): domain Eukaryota; kingdom Metazoa; phylum Chordata; class Mammalia; order Rodentia; family Cricetidae; genus Bramus; species Bramus lutescens. Next base: position 158,946 of record LOEQ01004386.1, on the reverse strand, counting down.
AAGAGATAAAGGCAGAGAGGTTAATAGACTTCCAACACATTCTGCTGTCCTAAGGTAGTAGCCTAGGGGAACAAGACAAAAGATCTTTTGGATGAGTTAAATAGAAAGTATTTAAGTGACTTAAGTAGAAAGGAAAGCATGAAGAATCAGAGAAATAGAGATATAAAAGGGAGAGAAGGAATAATATTTTGTGTACATTTGGGAGTCTTAATCCTAACCAGAGCATAAGTGTGCATATAGAATAGTGGGAAAAAGACAAAGTGTATAGCCACATAGAGTGGTTGGTAAATTGGTCATGGGAGTATATGCAACTTCTAAATAATGCTAGTTTTCTTAGTTAAAGAAACATGGGCTGCAACTGAGACATAAGCAGGGAAGGAAGGAAGAGGATAACATATTTGAGATTTGAAGTGTTGTTCTAAAAACACTTTCTAGGAAGATGAGCGTGTGAATAAGCTAATAATGTATGTGTGCTCAACAGCCTGGCATGTGTACTTAAGGTACAGTGTCCTAAAACAGTGTAGAATTTGGCAGTTTCTCCTCTAGACACATTAATCTTCTGTAGCTACAGACACAGAATAGGTCGAGAGCTAGATGTAGATAGAGTTGGGATTTGCTGTGTAGGTGTGAATGAAGAGAGAGGGAGAGGAGTTGAGTACCTGAAATAGAGTAGTTCCAGTGAGAAGGCATAACATCTAAGATGATGAGAAGGGCAGCAAATCAAACGCTGTATTCCAGCCCAACCACAACTGTCTCTAGTGCTATATTTCCACTCTCCCTCTGGCATGTGTTCTCTGAGATGACCTTCCTCTTCCTCCCCTTTCTCTACTTTTGTCCAGATGGACATACAAATCCAGCATCTGCTCAGACCCTGTTCCCCATTGAAAGCACAGCAAACACTGTGCTACCTGCTTGCTGTCTTCCCTCTTCACCCTCAGTGAGTGCTGGCTTGTCTTCCCCTCGGCTCCTACAGCGCATTAAATGACTAACTTGTATGGTTCTATAATTGTGTGTGTGTGTGTCTGTCTGTGTGTGTGTGTGTGTGTGTGTGTGTGTATTTTAACTTCCCCTTTGTACCTGTGTGTCCATGTATCCTTAGTGTATAGAACGTTTGATGTTCACCAAACGTTTGATGAGTCATTGAAAATCTCAAGTAAACAGATTCTTCAGTGTTTTTCAAAGCAACTGTGAAAGCCATTATTGTCTAGGAGTTACTTTTAGTTTCTTTTCTAACCTGTGTACTACTCTGTGGTGATCTTGTATTGTTTTAAAATATCATCACTGTCATCATTGTGCTTATTATTTTGCAGGAACATCTGTCTTTGAAGAAATATGTTGTTGACATTGTGATTGAAAGTGCAGCTTCATCAGAGCCTGTGAAAGATGGAGAAGAACGGCAAAAGAATAAGAAAAAAGCTAAAAAGATAAAGGCGCGGATGAACTCCAGGTAGCATAAATGTCCTTAAATTCAAAACAAAAGCTCTTAGGAATGGGTCATTTAGTTTAATGGAATAAAAAACATTTAAACTTCTTTGCTTCAAAAAGCTTTGGAAATAACACTGATGAACCTAATTTATAGCCACTTTCTTTGATTGAGAAAGAAAGCAGAGTATTGATCCAAAGCCCTCACTTTCACCTACTAAAGGGCTCTTCTTATAATTAGATGCCAAGGCCATGCCAAACTTGTGTCTCTTCCTGCATACAATAGTACATTTAAATATTTGTAAACTAAGCCTATTTTTCTTTCCAACTATTGATTTTTAAATGAAGTATCAAAGAAAATCAATAGTAATCAACAAATAGAAGTCAGCTGGCTGTGGTGTCAAAGCCCCATGACAGGGTTTAATTAATTTGGTTGCCTGTCACAAGAGGAAAAAGTCCAAGAAATATCTTAAAATGGAAAGCGAGTTATCAGACCTGTAGTTTATCATCAACCTCTAAAGTGACATCTGAGACCAGACAGCTGTGTAGTACATTACCTCACAAGCTTTAAGTGTCACATGGTGACTGATGGGTCTTGTTTGAGGACACAAATATAGTTCTTTCTTATTTGGTACTTGTAGGATTTGAGAGAAAACATTCTGAACCTTACTTTTTATCATGAGTGTCCCAAAAGTTGGCAATGCTTAACTTGTGGAATTATTTAGAAAAATGTGGAACTAGAATAACACCAAGTGATGCACTTGTCTGTAGTTCCCATGTCCAGATTGGGATAGGTCAAGGAATCTGTTTCATCTCACAGAATAACACATAACTTCAGAGTGATTTGTTTCTTTGAAAGTGGATAGTTAGAAACCAAGTAATGGTTTTTCTGATTTGACTTCACAAAGAAAAAAGTGCCATTCCTTGTGTATAATCTTGTTTGTGAATTTCTTGTGTATAACCTTTTGTTTGTTTGTTTGTTTGTTTGTTTGGTTTTGGTTTTGCGAGAAAGGCTTTGGAACCTGTCCTGGTACTAGCTCTGTACAACAGACTGGCCTTGAACTGCCTACCTCTGCTGAGGCCTGGAATTAAAGGCATGCACTACCACCACCCGACTCTTGTGTATAATCTTAAAATGAGTTTTTATGGGTCGTTTATGCAAAGAACAGAAAAGACTTTCTTGAAGTTAGTATTTGCAGTTACTGTGTGTATCCTAAGAGTTGTTTTGTAGTTTACTTCAGGATGTTACTGGCTTGATTTGAAGTTTCTGATGAGAACTTTTGACTCCTGTCTCATGGATACTTGTTGTTTGGTTCCCTTCTCTTGTCTGTGTACACTCACCACTGTGTCCTGGTTGTATATGCCCTATACTTGCTGACTACCAAGTTTACACCTTTAAGTGAAATTTAACGTGCCTAAAACAAAGTGCTCTTTGATATCCCTCTAACATCAGACCTCATTGTCTTTTCACTGCAAGGAATGAGCATTTTCTTATCATTGTCCAGGTGAGAGCTCACTTGACACAAACTACATGTTCATTCTTACTTCAAATAAACTCACATGCTTTAAACTGTCTGCAGGAGCTCAAGCAAGACCCAATCTCATCATGGGGAGGGAAGGAAGACACTGGGTCTGGAAAGTTGTCTCAGATGACCCAGGTTCATTCATAGTACCCAAATGGTGTCTCACAGCCACCTATAGCTCCAGTTTCAGGGATATCTGATACCCTCTTCTGGCGTTCTAGAACACCAGGTATACACATGGTTCACATACATACATGCAGGCAGATACTCACATATGAAATAAAAGTAAATCTTTTTTAAATATAGACCACCTACATTGCCCTGAAGTTTCTTTGTCCCCTTCCTTCCTCTTTGTTTCCATCCCCTTCCTCCTTTCTTCTGACCTCTTTTTCACTCTATCTCCTTTCGATTTTTCCCCTGTGTTTCTCTTCTTTCCCCTATTTCCCTTATTTTTTTCTCTTCTACTTCCTCTTCTCTATCTTCTTTCTCTTCCTATACTTTCATTCCCCTTCCCCATTTTCTTTCCCTACCTTCCTTTCTCTCCCATTTCCTTTCCCTTTTCTTTTCTTCTCCTTTTTCTTCCCTCTTCTACTCCTTTCCTTCCCTTTCTCAGTGGATATTGAAACCAAAGTCTTACACATGACAAGCCAGTACAACCCTGAGTTGTCCATAGCACCATCATCATCATCATCATCATCATCATCATCATCATCATCATCATCATCATCATCATCTTAAGACAGTATCTCTCTGTGTGGCTTTGTCTGATCCTGAACATTCAACAGTTCTCCTGCCTCTGCTTTCCTGAGTGTGAGTGCTGGGATTATAGGTGGGCCCTACCATACCCTTTTGTATGTCCTTGTACATATTTTCCTACTACTTTGGCCTTTGGCAGTCACTTACTTTTGGTAGCTTTTGAGTCCAGGTCATAAAACTACCTCCCAGAGTTTAGGTCAGAAGCCACAGCATAGCAAAAGAAACTTAGAAAATTTCTTATCCACGGGGCTATGGAATAAATTCACATGTGCTTTTTGAATCATGTTCTTTATTCTTCTGCCTCTCTTGTCCTAATTATCTATAATTTCTTAGCTCCAATTCTTTATGTATTAAAATAAAATTTAAAAATTTAATAAAATAAATCAAGCTTTATTTATTAAAATGCCACTACATTTTCCCTTTTTGTCTGAAATAAAGAAAAAGGCTAAAACTATAATAAGAAAACTATATACAATAAGTAAAATGACTGTATGCAATATATACAGGCAATAAATACTTCAACAGTGTAATTCTTTTATCCTAATTGTCTATAGTTTCTTACCTCTAATTCTTTAGTTACAGTTCTGTAGTTCTAAATCTTTTTCTAATTCTCTGTTTCAATTCTTTCTACTTCTCTGTCCACCTAGCTTAAATACATTTTTTACAGAACTCTTAAAGCAATAATAAAAAATTATAAGAGTTCCATCTCATTGGTGAAAAGCACATTCCTTTGGATCAGTGATAAGGGCAGAGCCCTTTACCATGGCAATGCAAAGTTTCAAGGTTTCTGGAGATCAGGGACATGGTACCCAGAGAGATAGGCTATGAGACATAGTTCTTTTGTTAGCTAGACTTGGAAAACGAAGAATTGGCATGAATCTTGAGGCTTCTTTATGTTAATAACCTGGTTAGACACCTGCAACCCTTGAACTTGTGCATAGCTGTAAAGTTTTAAACTTATGAGGCATTTACAAAATCCTTTAGTCTAGTTTGAACTTGCTCTATGGTAAAAAAAGAGCTAATTGTGTGCAATTTGTCTTAGACTGAGGAGAAATTTGTTGTTTTCTTGTGTTACTCTGAGTAAAAAGAACAAAGCAGTCTTTTAAGTGCCTCACAGTCCTCATGGGACAATAGATCTAGTTTTAAAACATCTTAGTATATTTCTATATATCAGAATCATACAGTTAATGAGAAGTCATCTTCCTGACCATCCACAGATATATGTGTGCTCAGTAGATGTGATATTTTCACAAGTTAAACACACAAGCAGTGGGAAAACACCCAAAACTATTTTTAGGGAAGAAATGAAGTGACTTGTGAGAGAAATTATAGACAGAGACAAACAATTATCAACAGCCAGTGATCCCATGGCTTTTCCAAGTGGGGCTCCCCTATCAGAAAATCACTCATCTGATAGGTTGGTCTGTTGAACACTAGTATACTTCCGTATACTTCTGTAGCTTCTGATAACTTACATGCTTTTTGTAATTATGAACTACCTTGTTGTTGCTCTATAAATTCTTACATTCAAAATCATGCTCTTTTGCTGCTGTTTCTTGTTGAGTAATTTTTTTCCAGATATATCTGTATTTTGGATCAATACAATTTGCTTCCCTTTCACTATTGAACATATGGATTATAGGATAGTATCAAAACATTTGTCCAGTTCTCTTTTAATAGACATAATTGAGTTTGTAGTTTAGACATTTTTAATAAAGTTCATGCCAACTTACTCTTTGGTCAAACCTAATGTTTTCATTTCTTTTGGGTAAATAACTAGAAATGTAATTGCCAAAGTCCCCCATAGTGGTTGTTCTAATTTATTCTTGCAACACCAATCTATGGAGGTTCCAATTGCCCCACAATTTTTCAGCATTAACTTGTGCAGTTTTATGTTTGTAGCCTAATTCTAATGGATATGTGTCCTACTGATCTTCTAGTAGCAGTTCACTGTGACTATTTATTGTTACTGAGGATCTTTTTATGTGCTTTTTAACCTCTTAATACCTTTCTTTATGAAGCATGTGTTTCATATTTCTCCCCATTTTGAATAGTGACCTATCATTTTATTTTTTAGCTGTGTTTATACATTCTGGCTATACATTCTTTGGCAGATACATGAATTCAAGATTTTTTTCTCACTTGGTATTGGTGGTATACACCTTTAATCCCAGCACTCAGGAGGCAGAGGCAAGCAGATCTCTGTGAGTTTCGAGTTCAGCCTGGTCTACAGAGTGAGTTCCAGAACAGCCAGGACTGTTATATAGAGAAACCTTGTATCAGAACCACCCCCCCCAATTTTTTCTCTTAATATGGAACATATGTGTATATATTTTTATTTGATACTTTTGAGTATCTGTGTGCATGTGGATATGTATATAGACATGCCTGCCATGTATGTGTGTGTACCAGCCAGAGATAACTTCATGTGCTGTTTCTCAGGCACTGTCCACTTTGATTTTTAGATAAAGTCTCTGACTGTCTTGGAACTAACCACTTAGGCAAGATGGCTGGCTAACTGGCCCTCGGGATCTTTTAGTCTTTTCTTACCCATCGCTGGGAATACAAATATGCACCATCATGCCTGACTTTTATATAGCTTGTGAGGATCAAGTTGAGGGCCTCATGAGTGCATGAGAAACACTTTACCTACTGAACTGTTTCCTCAGAATTCTATATGTGCTAACTTTCAACAAGCAAATCCATCTGGCCTTGAACTTCTGAACTCCTGATTTTTCTACCTCTACCACTGAAGTTCTGGGTTTTCAAATGTGTACCACTATACCCTGACTGAAAGATTTTAATTTTAATAATGCCTATTTCATCAACTTTTTTATTTTATATCTAATGCTTTCTAAATATGTCTAAGAGGTATTTTCAGAGAAAAGCTTCTAAAAAAGCACCATAGTTTTGTGTTTTTTTTAGTATGAGCCTTATTAATTTTAGATTTTTCATGTAGGCTTATGACTCATCTCAGATAGCTAATGGTGGTGATAGAAAATGTAGATTCTGGTATATTTTTTCACATAGATAGTTATCCTAGCACTATGCTTTGAAAATATTTTTCTTCATTATTTTATATTAGTATCTTGTTGATTTTTTAAGGCTGACATGTCTTTCGGGATGAGTCTGTTCTAGACTTCCTGTGCTATTCTATGATCTCTGGTTTTCTGTTTTGATAATTTCATAAAATTATTAAACAACCCTTTAATTGTAGAGATGGATTTTCAGTTCTATTCTCTTTTGTTTGTATATTTGTCTATCTTTAAGTTATCTTGATTGTCATAGCTTTATAGAAAGTCATTGAGTAAAGTGTCAGTTTATGTCACTTGTACCCCTCCCTGCTTATATCACTCTCCCCTTCCAACTTCTCCCAAGCCTGCTGCCATGCTTCCTGCCATGGTGATCATAGACTAACCCTATGAAACTATAACAAAGACCCTAGTTAAATGCTTGCTTTATAAGTAGCCATGGTAACGGTGTCTTTTCACAACAAAAGAACACTAGCATAGACACATACACACACACACATACACACACTCATATGAACACATGCACACAATATCTACAACCTACTGAGCCCATTGAGCCTTGTGTCTGTATGCTTGTGTTCAGGGCTAACCATGTGGGATTGGATAACATATGTCAGAGCCCATCCCTGGAGGCAACTGATTCTCCCCATTTCAACTGCCATTGAACACTTGCATCTCTACATCTAGGGGTGTGACCTAGAATTTCCCATCTGCATTAGCATGTCAGCCGTTGTCATCATATTAGTCTTCATCACGTAACCATATTGTTAACAGTTCATGAGAGTATTTTGTCATATCTAGGTAGCACAGTCTATCAACAAGAGGTGACTTGGGCCTCTGACTCTCAAAATTTTTTTGCTTCCTCTTCTGTAACTTTTTCTGAGCCTTAGATTTAGGGGTTGTATTGTAATCATATCAGTGGGGATGAGGCATCCCACAATCATTATTCTCTGTATTTTGAGCAGCTGTGTATCTGTTACTACTTTTCATTTCTTGCAAAAAGCATCTTTGAGGAGTGAGAGCTACACTTACCTGTGAGTATAAGAATAGTTATTTAGAAAACAGAGCTTGTATTGGGCTAGGAAACTGGCAGTAATAGATTCTCCTATTGTGGCCTGTATCCTCTCTAGCCACATGTAGTAGGCTAGGTTTATAGTACCAGGCTAGGTTTACAGTACCAGGCATGTATTTCATCCTGTAGAGTGTGTCTTAAGTCCAATTAGACATATGTTGGCTACCTTTGGATAAAAGTTCCACTATTACACCATTATAAATAACATGTAGGTCCAGTCCTTCCTATTGTTGTCTCTTAGGATTTATAGATGGATAGGACTACTGATTCCCCTTCTCCCTTGGCAGCTTGCATAGCACCTTCTGGTAGGTAAGAGCTAGTCCTCAAGGATGAGGCTTCCTGGTCAGTTCTAGCTCAGTTCCCGTCAAGTCCTGTTTCTTCAACAACAGGGCTTTACGTTCAAATTCTGGGAGGTGACCGAGGGCAAAGGCAATAATCTATATTGTCTTTAGCTCTCCTGATCAGCAACCGTAGAAGATGTTTCTGCTGAGTGGTGCTAGGAGTTTTCTTTCCTATTTCTAGGATCTTGGATAAAGTATTATCACCCCAGGTGGAGTGACTTCTTCAAACTTTATGTTTGTATATGTACATGTACATGTGCATTATATGCAATCTTAGGTAAACATACAACACTATGATTTCCTTATGAGTTTTCAAATATCCTTGGTGTTATTAATCATTTTTCTACCCCTATAATGCCTTCACCACTTTGCAGTTCAAACCTCTTCACTTTTCCCAGTTACCCCTTCAGAGCACCTGCCATTCCCCACATAGAGCTCTCCCCCTACCCCCTTGGTCCCCTTTTACTTTACCAGCTTCTTTGAGTCTCTGGATGCATTCTTTTAAAATTATGTCACTGTGGTACTTTGTATTATATATAAGCTTGTTAATAACTGTATAATCATGTATTGTTCATAGCAGTTTTATTTAGATATAATTCACATTTTATACAATTCACCCATTTTCAGTGTACAGTTTGTTCTTTTATTACTAGTCTAAACCATTATAATGCAGCTTCTTTTGTATATATTTTTCAGATCCATTTTCTTATAGTTTGAAGAGGACTCATTTTGTTTATGTTCATATATCTTACAGTTTTCTGGTGTATTTTTACTATCAAGAGAGTACTAACCACAGTCAATGAGTTCTCCTTATTTCCTGTGTTTGCATAGGGTTGAATTTTTAAAATCTAAAGTGTGTGTATGTTTCTATAGTGTTTCATAAGACTGAATCTTTCTTATCTTAATTGTGCATACATAATTTTACCAATGAAGTAAAGTTTTGGTGATTTGTACTTTTCAGTTTGATAATCTATTTCACCAAACTTGTTGAATTTTAGCACAAAACTACTAAAAATATCTGTGATTTATACTGCTTGTACTGACTTTTTGGAACCCATTGTCTTTGGAGGGATACCTTTCTTAGCCTAGATATAATAGGCCTTGGTCCTTCCTCAAAGCAATGTGCCTTACCCTCACTGAGGAGTGGATGGGGTGGGGTGGGGTGCGGTGNGCGGTGGGGTGGGGAGGAAGGTGGAGGGTATAGGAACTGGGATTGGTATGTAAAATGAAAAAAAGATAGGTTTTTAATTAAAAAAAAAGAAAACAACAAAAATTCAGGGTTTTATTCTGCTGCATAAGAGGTTGTCATTCCATCCCTACGAGTCAAAAGTTGAACAAATTCAGTAACTCATATCTATAACACATCTTGACAGACATCTATCCTCTAATTGGGCAGAGAGACAGACATAAATGATTGCAACAATGACAGCAGAAATTCATGAACAAAAGCTTCTGTGGGAAATATAATTTATGAATCATTGAAGATTGCATGTAGAAAGCCATAGAGTTAGAAATTCTGAGCAAAGCCCCATTGTGGTTTCATTTATACTGTTTTTGAGGTTACTTTTTTACAATGTGACTGTTTTCTCACAGTGAATATTAGAGAAAATTACCCTTCTGCTTCTAGCAAGAAGAAGGAAATGGAATTCCTTTTTAAAATGTGCCACAGCCCTCTGTTTTTAAGTTCTGCTGTGAGGAGATTGTATGTGATTAGGGCCTAACCTTGCTGGGGTTTTATCACACCGACTGATACAAAAAATAAGGAAAACACTCAAGTTTAACTGGCTGGAGGATTCCCTTGGAAAAAGAGTAAAAGTGTCCAATTTAGCTCCATGCAGCTTTGCATGTGGCAGAAGAGAAGTGCTCAGCCCTCCCAGTATATTTGTCATGTTCCTCCTAAGCAAGCTGGAAAAGCTCGGAGACACTGTGTGTTTGCAGTTCACAGGCATGGGCTCATCAGTAGCTCAAGATGTAATGATAGGACTGAAGAAGGTTTCCTCTATGTCTGCATTTTGCTACTAAATCATTAAAGCCTGACTAATATTAGGGTTTTGTTTTACTGTAATTCATCATGTGTGACAATTTAGAAAAAGTAGGCAAAGGAAAGGACAAAGACACTGGAGAGAGAAAGCATTAGAATCAGACTGAGGAATAGTAGACTGGGAAATTAAAATAACCACATCTAGTAACTGAATTCTTAATGGAAAAAACCAGACATAATACAAGACAGATGGATAATTAAGTAGAGAAATGGAAATTCTAAAAATTGCTGAAAAGAAAAACAAGAAGTGCGAAGGTGGGACTCTGTCTCTACTTGCCATCCTGTTTGTTGGCATACATAGTCTCTGTGATTTAGCTATTTTGAGATTCTGGAATTTATTGACATCTTCAACTTCCAGGAGAAATGTTTAGAGAATGAAGTGGGTTAATTTCTCTCAATTTGAACTTAATACAATAGCACTTAACCAAGGTTAACTCTTAATCAATAGTAGGAAGCCATATACACATTCTAGTAGTTTGTAAATAGTTTGAGGATTCCAGGGTGAGCAAAAATAACTTTCTTCAGTAAAGTCCTCTGTTCTGATTACTAAGTTTTAGTGATCAGACAGGTAGGAACAAAGGGTGCAGTCACTACAGCACATTGCCTGCCATCTATTGAAAGCCTTTTCTACTCTGCCTAAAGTATATGATCATGGATTTACAAGTGGCCTCAAGCACTTTCTTTTTCCATACACTTTATCCTTCTAGAGAGCTAGATATGAAAGACTTGGTGCTCCAAAATATATCAGTATACATACATATATATGAAATATATAAACATATATAATGTATCAGTAATAAATATATAATCAGAAAGTGACTGCACTTGCCAAGGAAATGCTCAGGTTCAAGCAAGACTTCAAAAGACCTTAAGTCACACCAATCATGGTACAGAGACTGTACAAAAACATACCTAAAACAAATACATACTTATGCATGTATAAAATCTGACTTACTGAATTTTCATACTATTAGATTCAAACATCTAGTTTTCAACAACAAAGCACAGGATATACAAAGAAACAAAAAAAAATCAAATGGAAATTCCACCCATAAAAGGAATTTCTGTCAAACATATGATGATTGGTCTAATATTAGGGGGAAAAATTAAAACAACTGTCTTAAAAGTTTGAAGAATTAAAAGATAAGGTGAGGTCATGAGTGTCATGACTGAATAGAATGAAAATATGGGTAGAGACTTAGAAAGTCAAAAGGGGAATTAAAAAAAAATCTGGAGCTGACAAAAACAAGCCAACATAAGAAAACAAAAAGCAAAGGACATGACCAACAAGACAAAACAGCAGCCTACAGAATGAGGAAAACAAACAAAACAAACAAACAAACAAACAAAAAACCTATCTCACTGCAGAAATTCAGACTTAGGAGTGAGCAGGCTGAAGTTGCAAACAACATAATAAAAAGTACAGAATTTGTTGACTAAGAAATAAGAATGAAGAAAATCTAGCCGTATGCAAAGCAAACATGGCCATGTAGCAAATGTATACATTCTACCAGTTTAGCAAGAAAAGAAACTGAAAATCAGGCATAGAATATTTGAAGAAGTAACTGTAACTATCACACACTTTATGGTAGAGGTGAGTATAACATTCAAGAAGTTCAATACACTCTACAAAAGATGAACTCAAAGATATTCCCTAATACCTTATCATCAAACTTAACAAGAGACAGAGGAGGACATGTGAAAACAGAAAAAGAAAAACTCCAGAATTTTATAACATCACAACCATTCAAAGAGAAACTAATAGAAACTCATCCCAAACTCTTAAAAAAATGAAGAGCACTTTTTAACCAATTTTAACCAATATTACGGTTACACCAAAAGCCAGGCAAAGACACTATAATTAATCACTGATGCCTGTTGTGGACATTGATGTCATATCTAAAAGAAAATGCTATCAGGCCATATTTGCCAGTGTATTTAAAGAATTTTACATCAAAACAATGACTTTTTCCCTTTCGTTTCAAAGATAGAGCAATGTATAAAATTTAGTATAATGTATCACAAAACTAAAAGAAAATTCTTGGCAAGATAGAGTAAAATTTTCAAAAATCGGTAGAGTTACCAACCAAAATCTTAGAGAGCACATAATACATAGTGATGAATTACTGGGGGCATTCTCTTCCATATTATTTAGTTTTCTGTCACTGTAATAAATACCTGAACTTAATTATAGTTTTAAAGATTATAGTTTGTTTTGCACATTGGCCCTGTTATTTTAGGACTGTAGAAGTGTAATATATTATATACAGAAGCCTAGTGATCTTTTGGTGGCCAGAAGTTAGGAAGAGAGGAAGAGGAAATGCTAGTGTCCCAATATCCCCCTCTAGAACACAGCCCTAATGATCTAACTGCCTTCCACTAGACAGCATGTCCTATAAACTCCACTAATTCCCAAGAGTGCTTAGGCCGGTGCATGTGCCTATAGGAATATGACCTCTGTGGGACATTCATGATCCAAACTGTTGACATTTTTCAATACTAAAGAAAGATATGTTTATTGCTATTATCTCATTTCAACATATTAACAGGGTCAAGCAAGGAGGAGTGGATATAAAGATCATAAAAGTATATGATAATTTTGTATTCATTTGTGTGTTGTGTTTTTTAGGGGGTATTTTTGTTTTGTTTTTATCTGTAGTCAAGAATTCTGTCTGGTAAACTGACTTTCATAAATGGAAGAGAAATACTATCTTACATATAAAAATTGAGTTTGCTTTTAGCAGAGTTACCTTTGGGAAACTCTCCAGAGAGTCCTTCAGACTAAAATGGATAAGGGGTCTATGTGGAAGAGGAGGCAGGAAGATAAGAGTCAGAGGTGCTTGACAACTCCAAGGAAGCATTATCTTTTAGACACAACAGGGATCATAAACATATGAATTCACAGAGACTATGACAACATACTTATGAGTTGTACAAGCGCTGTGGGATAACCATTTGGTATGCTATGACTATATGTTTCTCTCATTGGTTGATAATAAAAACTACTTTGGCCAATAGCAAGGCATAATATAGCCTGGTTCCCGCATTCGTTAAGTCCCAAAGAAATCACACAGAGGTCTACATTAATCATAAACTGATTGGCCCATTAGGTCAGGCTTCTTATTAACTCTTATAACTTATATTAGTCCATTATTCTAGTATATGCTAGCCATATGGCTCAGTACCTTTTTTCAGGGAGGCAGTCACATCTTGCTTCTTCTGTGGTGGGCTCACAACTCCAGAGAGAGCTTCCTCCTTCCCAGAATTTTCCTGTTCTCATTGCTTGCCTCTACTTCCTGTCTGGTTGTCCCACCTATACTTCCTACTTGGCTACTGGCCAATCAGCATTTATTTAAGACATAAATGACAGAATACAGAATTGTCCCACACCACTCCCCCCTTTTTTTTAAACAAAGGAAAAAATCCATAGTCCATTTGTTGGGAATGTGGGTATAGTTTTCCAGGCTACTTCCTGCTGGTTGGGGGTGCTGATAATCTTATGGGGA
>LOEQ01004386.1:133217-143858 GCA_001685075.1 Bramus lutescens | reverse complement strand
ATCAGCATTTATTTAAAACATAATTGACAGAATACAGAATTTTCCCACACCAGAAATGGGTTAAATTAGGATGTAAGAGTTAGCCAATAAGAATCTAGAGCTAATGGACCAAGCAATGATTTAATTAATACAGTTTCTGTGTGGTTATTTTGGGAGTCTGGGCAACCGGGAAATGAACAAGCAGCCTCCCTACAACACTTCCTCATGTTGATACCCAGTTATGCAGCAACATTTTTTGAATATGCTTTCTTATTTCATTTTATATTTTTAGTTTCTTTGTCAAAAGTCAGGTGTTCATAGGTGTGAGGATTGATATCTGGGTCTTCGTTTCGATTACATTGGTCCTCCTTTCTGTTTTTATGCCAATACCAGGCTGTTTTCATGGCTATATAGTTCTATAATAGGGTTTGAAGTCAGGGATGGTGATGGCTCCGGAAATTTCTTTATTGTACAGGATTGTTTTGGCTATCCTAGGTTTTTTGCTTTTACATATTGGAAGACCCCAGTTGATTCCAGCTGATAGCAGCTTAGCATTAGTAATGCCATTTTGCGAGGCTNTCCTTGGGAAGGGTCTCCCCAGAAGGAAGATACCCTCCGGGGGTCTTTCATTATGAAGTTGAGTACAATTCTTTCGAGGTCTGTGGAAAATTTTGCTGTGATTTTGATGGACATTGCATTCAATCTGTAGATTGCTTTCAGTAAGATTTCCATTTTTACTGTGTTAATTCTACCTACCCAAGAACATGGGAGATCTTTCCGTTTTCTGGTGTCTTCTTCAATTTCTTTCTTCAAAGATTTAACATTCTTTTTATCCAGGTCTTTCACTTGTTTGGTTAGAGTTATCCCTGAGATATATACAGTAAGCCAACAGCCAACATCAAGTTAAATGGAGAGAAGCTCAAAGTGATCCCACTGAAATCAGGAACAAGACAAGGCTGTCCACTCTTTCCATATCTATTCAATATAATACTTGAATTTCTAGCTAGAGCAATAAGAAAACAAAAGGAGATCAATGGGATACAAATTGGAAAAGAAGTCAAACTCTCACTATTTGTTGATGATATAATAGTGTAAGTGACTCCAGTTATTCTACCAAGGAACTTCTACAACTCATAAACACCTTTAGTAATGTGATAGGATACAAGACTATCTAAAAAAAAATTCAGTAGCTCTCCTTTATGCAGATGATAAATGGGCCAAGAAAGCAAGCAAGCAGAGAAACATCATCCTTCACAATAGACTATGTATTTCTTACGGTACATAGAAAGTTAGCCACTTCAACTCTTCTGTTGTAATCATATAGTCTTTCAAATTTAATGGCCATGATTCTTTACTCAGAAATGTCCTTATTGAATCAGATCTGTATCTTCTGGGGAATGTGTGTTTTCATTCTCTCAGGATAGCATTGATGTCATTTGAGGAAGGGATTTTAAAAATGAACCAATTTGTCACATTAACAGCATGATACTGCACTGGGAAAGGAACAAAAGGATTATTATATAATTATATAATTGGCTATGAAATAACTAATAATGGTATATTGCCTTTTTCTTTAGGGCTAAAGAATATGAGAGTTTAGTGGAAACCAAAAATTCTGGCTCCGATTCACCTTATAAAGCAAAGTAAGTATTTTATCCCATATTTTATTTAAGTTTCTCCTTGGTTTCTGCCTTTAAAAGAATTGTTTCTGAACAATCATACTGTTGCTGAGGAAACTGGGATTCCCTTTAGGGTTCTTAGTCTTGTTAATAAAACAAATTTACAAATGGCTTCAAACAGATTCTTGAAAATGATTTTATTAGAATATGAGTTAAAAACACAAGTTAGAAAGAACAGAAATGATGCAGTGTCTGTTCCCAATATAATGAAAGTGTGCCAAAAAAGGCATCCTAAAGGTAATAGAAAAATTCACAAATGCTTGCAGATAAAATAAGGAGATTAAATAACACATGGCTCAGCTGTGATATCTAAGAAGAAAATTTTAATTCTTTTGAAATGAATGGAAACTTAAATAGTGCAATCTGAATCTGTGGGGTGCAGTGAAAAAGGCTAGAAGGGAACTAATAGTACCAGATGAACATGGGGAAAGAAGGTCTAAACTGAGTTCTCTGCACTCCTACCTTCAGACACTATAAAGAAGAAAGTTGAGCTTAAACAGAAGAAAATAAATTCTTGGAATTGGAAGAAGTAGTTTTCAGTGGAAACTGAAATAGATTCTCATTGGAGGGAGGAGAGAATCCATCAGCTGGTGCTTTGTAATGTAAAGATGAAATTGTGATTTGTCTCCAGGTCCATCTCCTTTGTGTAGTGGGTCCAAGTACCTCTGCTGCACCCACTGTTGCCTCTTGATGATCTGATGCCTGGAGATTGACAGGAGAATACTACACCCTGGGAATCAGATGTGTATTGGTGATTCAGATGGAGGAATATAGTGTACCAGTGGAGTGCCAATCATTAATGTTAGTCACTCTGTAGAATAGGGAAGCTGTTCAGGCTGTGGGTGATAATGAAAAGTCACTCCCATTTCAGTAGCAAACAGTCACAAGTATATTTTAAAAACAGAAAATTTCAGAAAGACAAACTGAGGGAGAGAAAGATTATTCAGTACTTGCAGCTATCCAAGCTGCAGGGAGTAGATACCGAGACAAAATAAACAAACTAAGAGCCTCAAAAATGTATATTGTAATTTCAGCTATGAACTAATAATCCTATTTAAACCAAATTGAAACCAGAAAACTTAGTGAGCAGAATGAGAAAAGAGAAATCTTCAGGCTCTATAATGACAGAAGAGACAAAGATAAGAGTGAGCAGTACCAAGAAATCAGCATTCACCTCATTACCAAGCTGATTTGCTGTTTAAAAACACAGATGTCCTGAAGTCTGTGTAGCAAAATAATTGAAATTATAATAACAATTTTCCAAACAGAGAAAAACTGAGGACTATATAGGTTAGCTGCTGAGTTTTACAGGATCTTCAAAGATGAACTAGCACCATTACTTCTCAGACTATTCATTCCATGAAAAAAAGGAGCAATTCCAGACTTGGATAAAGATCCAATAACTCAGAATAAAAACATCAACAAATTTAATTAACATGCACAGATGCAAAAATCTTCCAAAAAGTACTTATAAACCAAGTTTATTACCACATTAAAAATCAAAGATCATGATCAATGTTGACTAAGTTTTCTATTCTGCCCAGTTCCCATAGTCATTAAATCCCAAAGAAATCACACAGAGTTCTACATTAACTATAAACTGATTAGCCCATTACTTCAGGCTTCTTTTAACTCTTTTAACTTATATTAAGCCCATTATTCTTGTCCATGTTAGCCATGTAGCTTGGTACCTGTTTTGGTGAGGCAGTTACATCTTGCTTGCTCTGTAGCTGGGTCAGGAGTGCAGACAACACTTTCCTCTTTCCAGAATTCTGTTCTCATTGACCCACCTCTACTTCCTGGCTGGTTGTCCTGCCTATACTTTCTGCCTGGCTACTGGCCAATCAGAGTTTATTTAAAATATAATTGACAGAATACAGACCATTGTCCCCTACCAGATCAACTTGAATTCCTTACAGTAATTTAAGGATGGTTCAACATATGTGGCGTGATAAACATAATATAATATATAAGCATAATAATGAACAATAGTCAGTTATTATGTTAAAAGATGGAGAAAAAGCTTTTGACAAAATCCAACTTTCTGTCTTGATAAAGGCCCTCAAGAAACAAGGAGTAGGATAATACCTCAATACGTTAAAGGTTCTGTGTGGCAGACCTGTAGCTGAAGTTGTGCTCATGGTGAAAATAAAACATTTTCTCTTAAGTCAGCATCCACTATCACTTCTCTTTCTGAAGATGTAGGGGGCAGGAGGAGAAGATCAGGAGGAATTCTTAGCTATTAATAAAAATGTATGAAAAATAAATAAGAGGGATACAAAAAAGAAATCAAATCCCCCTGTTTGCAAGTGATATAATCCTATCATTGAAAGCCCCTAAAAATAGTACCAGAAGATTCTTAGATGTTCTAAACACTTGAAGGACACAAAATGAGCCTACAGATTGGTAACTTTTCTATATACCAATAACTAAATCACAGTAATCTTTAAAACATTAAACACCTAGTCATAAACTTAACCAGACATTAAAGACCTCCATAGAGGAACCTATCAGGCACTGAAAAATGAGACTGAAGAAGACACTGGAATATGCAGACACCTCTCATGTTCATGGTTTGCCATACTGTTGTTAAAATTGCCATGTTACTAAGTCAGTATACAAATCTAATGCAATCTCAGTCAAAGTACCACAGAAGTAGAACAACATTCTTAATTTCATATGGAAACAACAAAGACCTTGAATAGTGATATAAATCCTGAACTATAAACCCTGTTGGATGTATCACAACACCTGCTTTCAAACTATATTAACAAAACCACCGTGGTCCAGGAATAAAAGCACACACGTAGACTATTAAATAGCATTGTTGATTCAGAAGTAAGCCTAAAGAACTATTTATTCTTCTCTAAGATACCCAAAAAATACATAGGCAAGAAAGTCTGTCTAGCTCAAAGTGTTAGAAAAACAGGCTATTGAGATGTAAATACTGACTCTAGATTCCTACCCCTCCTTCCCCAGTACAAAAACCAATTAAAAATGTGTGGAGGAAACCAAAATTCAAATTCCTACTTTAACACAATGACAGAAATTTGAAATTGCTATAAGAAAACATTGGGAATCCCTTCTAGATAATAGGATAGGCAATGATTCTCCAAATAGAATTTCACTATCTCAGAGAATAAGATCAAGAATTGACAAATGAGATTTTTTGAAATTAAAAGGAAAACTTTTGCAAAGGAAACAATAAAGATAGCCTACAAAATATAAGAAGTTCGTTACCAGCTTTGTATTTGATGGGATTTATTTCTAGAAGACCAAATAATCCAGTCAACAAAAATGGACAGTAGACCTGAGCAGATGCTGTTCAACATGGAAAAGTACACCTGGCCAATATATATATATATATGATACCTTACAGTATCTTCATCTATTTTGTTTTGACAAAATTATACTGAGATTCTCTCCTTGTTGGAATGGCTGTCACCAAAAAAGTAAAAATAAAAAAATATGTAGGGAAAAGAAACAATTATTCAATGTATGTGGGAAGTAAATGAGTCTAGCCAATTTGAAACTCATTATGAAGGCTTCTCAGAGAAATAAGATAGACATTTGACATGATTACCTATACCAGTCGAATTGTATGGAGGATTGCTCTATCCTCACTTTTGTCATGGTGCAGTTCATCTTAGCCATGCTGTGCCATCACTTAGCATCAATTCAGCTGACATCTTTAAAACTGTGATATAAAAAAACAACAAAACTATGTTATATACAATGGGGAGTTTTATTCAGCCATGAAGGATTAAACAGTGGTACTGGTGGTAAAGTTAATGAAACTAAAACTCTTTGTTTTAAATGTTTCTTTTGTGGAATCTAGTGTGAAAAAATATGGAAGGGAAAGGGTACAGAGTAATACCAGGCTGAAAGAGATAGAGAGGCAGAGTAGGCAAAGTCAGAGAGAAGCCATGTAGCCACTAGAGGAGAAAGACTCTAGCTGCCAGTTGGAACCTTGCTGGTAGGCCATCAGCCTCATGGTAATTATATTTTATTATCTTTATCCAATTAAATTCTATATTCTCGATCGTAGCAATACACTTAAGTGATTGACCAAACAGTGATTTAAATAATATAGTTTCTGTGTGTGGTTATTTCAAATCTGGGCAGCCAGGAACAAACAAGCAGCCTCCGACTACAAATTGGCACACCAGTGTGGGGCTGACTACATCTTTGTAAAACCTGAGAAAGCTTGGAAGGGAGTTCTAGACACAAAAGAACAGAGTTAAGCATGGCTTCTTGGTAGCAGAATTTTATCCGGTGGGCTCTGTTTGCTAAAAGCAAGCAGAGACACGATTCTTTTAAGAGAAGGCTTTCTGACTCAGCGGTAGCAGCAACAACTGCGTGGCTCCTTTTTAGAAGGTTTCCTGGTTTTTGCTAGTTGCACAAACAACTCTGACTCTTTCAGGAGGTCTGGCTACAGAGCATTTAAATGGGATTTGTGAACAGAGTGCTACAACTTGCTTACTGGCAACACAGACCTGCTGCGACCCAACCCTGGATCTGGGCCACAGAGAAATTTGGCTGTCAGAGGCAGTGAACATGCCTCTGCCATATTGGACTGAGCAGAGGCAACAGGCAGTGCTTCGGAGTTGATCCTAGGTTTAGTAGGATATTTTGTATTATTTCTTTGTTTAGGTAGCCTTACCTGAACTGGAGCTCCCTGTATGAACCATACTGCAGTAAGGTTAACAATGATTCTCTTGTTTCTGAATGCTGAGATACTGGCCTGCATCATAATGCTTAGTTCAGAGATTTTCATTGTTGGTCTTTTCCAAAAATTACTTTTGCATGTGTTAGAACCCAGATGTGGTGGCACATACCTTTAATCTGAGCACTCTAGAGGCAGAGGTAGGCAGATCTCATGAAATACAAGACCAGCCTGATTCTACATAGTGAGTTCTAGACCAGCCACAGATACAATAAGACCCTATGTCAAAAAAAAGGAAAAAAGAGAGAGCTTATTTTTCTATGTGCTTCTAAATTTTTTGGTATTTGTCTTAAAAAATATCTATGAATTAAAATTTTTGTTTTAATTCAAGTTACTTAAAAATAATTTAAAAATAGTTAATAAGTATAAAGTTTTTACTAATAGTTTTAGTTAATTATAATTTGTATATCATTAATTGATTTCCATCTTTAAAGTTTGGATTTTCCTTTCTTGTATAATTCAACCAGCATTATAACTATCCTCGTTTGAAAAGTATATTACTGCTCACTGATTACAAAGTAGTTTCTAATATAGACATACAGGCAAATACTTTCTGTGTGTTCTTCAATATTAACATTGTGAAAAATTTCAAAAGTTCTAAACAGCTTGGAAAGTATATAAGTTTTATACATCCTCCAACTATTTTTCTGTTCTTAGTTTATTTGATATATTTGTCATTGCATTCTTTTATTATCAATTCATCAGATTTTGAGGCAGAAAACTAAGATGAATATGTTCATATTTTTCTCTTCAGTTCCTCAGGATACATACTATAAATAAAGTCTATCATTTGTTTAGTTTTTTTGGAACTTTTTAGTTAGGTTTTACCTCTTAAATGTAAGTAATCATATAAGTTATGAATTTTGATAAATGCCATATACCAGTATAACATGTACTGTCAGTGTTATGAGCTGGCCATCACTTCAAACATTACTCATCATTACCTGTCAACGTATCTTCTCTGATACCCAAAAAGCAAACTGTCCTGTTCTATAACTAGAATCAAACCTTCTTTCACTCAGCCTCATATTTTATACTTATCTGCATTATCGTGTTCCTCAATTCACTGCTGTTTAGTTGACACAGCTGTCTGAGACAGGCTGTAGTTGAGTCTTCTGCTGATTTTCGAACATTTGGGCTGTTTTACTAAGGGTTGGGAAAAAAAGGGTTTTGAAGTTTAGCTTTCATTACTCTTGACAAAATACGTAGGTTTGGATCTGGAGGGTTGCCATGCTTGTGTATATAGAGTTACAAGAGAATATCAAACCCCTGTCTCAAGAGAGTTACTATTTACATTTCTCCAAAAAGATATGAACTTTCTCTTTGTTTTATAACCATGAGAACATTTTAATGTTAGGCATTCAAGTGGGGAATATAATGCTATTTCATTTTTTTAACTAGAATTTCCCTGATGACTAATGGGACTGAATATCTTTTCTTGTATTTACAGATCATTCATACATATTCTTATAATAGGGATCTGTTCTAGTATTTTAAAAGTTGACCTGATTTACCTTATTATCAATGAATTACAGAGCTCTATATTTGTGAGGTTTTTTAGTTAACCAAACACAGCACAGAAAGTTATATTTATTATGACTTTTATATTTATTACCCATCTAGATTACTTATTACTCTAGACACTCCAACCAAATACCTAACAAGAAGCAAGTGGAGAGAAAAACAGTAAAAACAGTTTGCTTTGATTTATAGTTGGGGGTTATAGTCCACCATGATGAGAAAAGCACAGTGGTAGGAGCTGCTTACAGCTGTGGCGCATGAGATTAACATCTCAGTGAATCAAGAAACATTGAATGAGGCAGAATCAGGGTCAGGCTGTGATCTTTCAGCTCTTCCTCTGCCCCTCCCTGAGCCATATCAGGCAAGCAGAATCTACCTCCTAAAACTTATACAACCTCCCAAAGCAGCACCTCAAGCTAGGGCCCAAATGGTCAAATATAAGCTTGTGGTTGATTTCTAACTTTAAAGTTTGGATTTATCTTTTTCTTTTGTAGTATCTGCGTTTTATTACCATCTGAATCCAGGAGTGCATATTACATATCGACAAGGGTACAGATTATAAAATATTTTAGATTTTTTGAACCCTAAGACTGTAATATGTGTTGTGGATTTGTTTTTAATAAAACCTGATTTTCACGTAATAAATGAGACTCTTTAAAAAATAAGCAATAATAGGTTTTAGTTGTGGACACTAATTTGCCTATCCATGTTTTAAACAATCTCATAATTAAATGGTATTTATTTTTAAAATATAGTTCCATTTCTCTAAGTTTACTTATTTCATATTTAAGTCTTTTTTCTAAGAAGTATATATGTACATGTATGTGTATATCTATACCTCAACACAAACATACACAATTATGTTTAGACCTTACACACAGACATGCACACATTTAGAGTTAGTATATATGTTATCTCTTGGCTATAAACTCACTTATTTGCAAGAAAGAATTACTGTAAACAATTTAGTTGGCAACTTGTTTTTCTCTCCATATTCTATATGTCTTTGGCTTAACAGTGAACCATTTTATTTCACTGTAAAGTTGTCCAGTATTGCATTTAAAATTGCCATATATTGTTGTCCCCCTTCTGTAGTATTATTCTTGATGTTTCAGACAGTACTGCAGTGTATATTTTTGTTCTAGCTAGCCGTATGTCAAGTTTACACAAATTAGAGTTATTTGAAAGGAGAAAACCTTAGTTGAGAAAATGCCTCCTTAAGATTTGTCTGTAAGGCATTTTCTTAATTAGTGATTGATGGGGGATGGATCTGACCATTGTAGGTGGTTCCATTTCTGGGCTGGTGGTCCTGGGTTCTAAGCAGGCTGAGCAAGCCATGGAGAAAGCCAGTAAGCAATACCTCCTCTATGGTCTCCATGGAGGCATCGAGTCCTGCCTCCAGGCTTCTGCCCTGTTTGAATTCCTATCCTGACTTCCTTCAGTGATGACTACAATAGCAATAAACTCTTTCCTCTCAAACTTGGTTTTTGGTCATCGTGCTTCATCACAGCAATAGAAACCCTAACTTAGATCATTTGTGTACATGACATTGTGTGTATGAGTAATTTTGCTTGGCAGCAGAAAAAGCCAGCTTCCTACCGTGCAATAGTTACATTTGGACCGCATCTCTAGTTGCATTTCTACTTCTAGTATCTTCAAATTATTTGATATTTGACAAAAAGTATCCCATATCTTAATTTTCCCTTGAGTGGTGCAAATTATACTACCTGTCCTTGTTACCAGGGAATTTTGCAGGTCAGATGTACATATGGGGGATAGACCTGACCTTTGTGGTGGTTCCGTCTCTGGACTGGTGGTTCTGGATTCTAAGCAGGCTGAGCAGGTTCTAATCAGCTGTTCTGACTTTATTAGGACTTTGCAAATGCTTTCTACTGGACTTGTACTTTCACTAGTAAGCACAAATGTTTTACTTCCTCAATAGGATATTGTTAGGGAGATTTGCTTTTCTTCAATACTCTTAAATGTTAGATTCATATTTATCAAATTTTATATTTCTTCAGTAGTTAAAAAGTGTTCTTTCCCTTCAATCTCCCTTTTCAATTTACAACAAAATTCTGTCTAGTTACAGGTAAGTTCAGTAACAGAATAAAATTTCTGTTATTTCAGTTTTAAATTTTGTTCTAGAAACTTTGAATGTTTCATTCATGTAATGATTTGAGCCAAAGTCTAAATTAAAAGATATTTTTCTTTCTATTTTGATTACATTTCTACTGTAATTCCTTGCCTAACTCATTTTCTTTTTTTTAATTTGAAAAGTATTTATTTCATTCTAGTTCACAGTCATATCATAACTTTATAACCAAGGTGCAGTAAAGATATTACAGTATCATTTTGCAATTGATTTGGAAAAATAGATATGCTAACAAAATACATGGTATGTGAGACAAATTACTGACATCACCACAAGAAGACTAAACTTTGTCCAGTGCTTTACGTCACAGAACTCATCTGTGAAGATATGCTACTATACTTTCTAAAAATTTTTTTATTACTTTATAAAAAATGCCATTCAAAATTTCCACTTCCTACCCTCCTCCCATTTCCCTCCCACTCCCCCATTCACCTCCCCCTCCAGTCCTAAGAGAGGGCAGGGTACCTTGCCCTGTGGGAAGTCCAAGGCCCCCCCTCCTCCATCCAGGCTTAGGAAGGTATGCTTCTAAATAGACTAGGATCCCAAATAGCCAGTACATGCAGTAGAGACAAATCCCAGTGCCA
>LOEQ01004386.1:67427-101513 GCA_001685075.1 Bramus lutescens | reverse complement strand
AGGTCTAGGAAGGTGAGCATCCAAACAGACTAGGCTCCCACAAAGCCAGTACATGCAGTAGAATCAAAACCCAGTGCCATTGTGTCTCCTTGACTCAACCTACTCTCTCTGTATATCTCTATTCAGATTTCCTGCCTGGCTTTATTCTGCTCTGCCATAGGCCAAAGCAGTTTCTTTATTCACCAATGGTAATAAAACATATTCACAGCATACAGAGGGGAATCCCACATCATCTCCTCTTTTCTGTCTAAATAGTTGGTTTTAACTTTAACATAGTAATATTACATAAATAAAACAGGTATCAAACAAGAATTACATTTACAATAACTTTTGAGAGTATAAAGTTTCATATTTAATTTACCTTTTATCATAACTAAGAAAAACTATATCTGTCTTCAACTCCATCAAAGACTCCAGAAGGATATACTATTACTTTGGTAAACAGGAAGTGCATTATAATAAGCAACATCCAAAACTCTAGAATTGACAGAGACATCTCACTGCCTGGATAGTCACCCACAGTTCTTCTGCAATGTTGTGGCATACATCTTCAGCCTACAGGCCCATAGTGTCTGGCAAATTTTTCCATGAAGCAGAAAACTTGAAAGGCTGTTAAGCCTATATTGGCAGTTTTTCAGTCACTTTCTTCTGTGTCATGCAGAATGTGTGGCAGACTCTTTCATTAAGCAGGAACCCTAAAGGATAGTCTCACCTTCTTTAGGCAACTTCAGCAATCATTTTTCTGTGGGTCCTGCATGTCCAATTCATACAGTATAACATCAAGCAGTCCAGGCAAGAGGAGTTTCTTGCCCTAATGGCTAGCCTTATCACATTGAAGGCAAATTCCATAATGAGTTTCTTCAATGCCCATCAACCTCTCTAAAATA
The DNA here is from genome assembly GCA_001685075.1 of Bramus lutescens. Lineage (NCBI taxonomy): Eukaryota > Metazoa > Chordata > Mammalia > Rodentia > Cricetidae > Bramus > Bramus lutescens. Next base: position 100,626 of record LOEQ01004386.1, on the reverse strand, counting down.
ATTGGTGCTGCCAGAAGCAGATATGTTTTACTGTAAAGAAATATCTAAGTTCTTCAAACATTTTAAGGGCTGGAGAGATGGCTCAGTGGTCAAGAGCATTGCCTGCTCTTCCAAAGGTGCCCTCTTCTGGCCTGCAGACATACACACAAACAGAATATTGTATGCATAATAAATAAATAAATATTAAAAAAACATTTTAAATGCCATATTCTGTAGGTCTTTGAAGTATTGAAGATTATCTATCTAACTGAAATATATCACTGTATTTTTGGAAAACCTAACTAACATGACTACAGTTCGACTATTATAGTTAACTATTAATCTGTATTTCTTAATTCTACATTACATTTTTAAATGAGCTACACAAATAAAATACCTTAAACAAGAGCAGAAATACATATACACAGTATAACAAATTTGTATTGATACAAATTAAATTTGTATCAATAGGCCAAGATCCATACAAATGCGAAGTATTCATCTCTATATATCATATCCCCTTTAAATGAAAAAAAAATTATAAACAATCATTTTGAGAATTTGGGCATAGTTTCTCCAAACTGCTTCCTGCTTTTTGTTGGGCAAAGTATTCTTAGGGTTCATGAAGACCTTTTTGTGGGGAGTCTTGGTCCATCAAACTACATTAGCCTAAAAGAAATCCAAAAGCAGAACAAACAAAAGCAGAACTTCTCTTCCAAAGTAACATAACCTTAGACTCAAATTTTGAAGTCAAGACAATTTAAAATGTATATGTTGGTTTAACTTAGCAGCCCCTAGAATCAGATATCTCTCTGTAATCAAATATTCAAAGAAAACACAATAATATACATAATCCAGACTCTCTGTCTGTTTTCTGTTTTTACATGGCTTTTATTCTATTACTTTTTAATATTTATTATCCTTACTCTTTTAACCTATAACTGTCTGTACTCTTTATATTACTTGCTATCTCTTTAAAGTCTTTCTTTTATTTTTTAAAATTATTTACTTCTTTTTAAACTGTCTCTAACTCTTTTTCTTCTCTCTCCCAAGCGTACATATATTTCTTAAACACATTGTGACTTGTTCAGAAGTTTATTTTTGTCTGAATCTGTCTTTATTGCATATCTGTAATCATTTTCTAACCAGGAGCACTTTTTAAAAAAATTTATAACATTGTTTGGCCAATAACTTAGGCATATTCCTAGCTAGCTCTTACACCTTAAATTAACTCATTTCTATTAATCTGTGTATTGCCACAAGGCCTTGGCCTACCATTAAGGTTCTGGTGTCTCATTCTCCCTCAGCAGCTACATGGCATCTCCCCGACTCCACCTTTTTTCTCTTTGTATCTCTGTTCAGATTTCTCTCCTGGCTTTATTCTGCCCTGCCATAGCTCAAAGCAGCTTCTTTAATAACCAATAGTAATAAAACATATTCACAGTGTACAGAGGGGAATCCCACATCAATTCCCCATAGCCTACCACATTACAGACGTCTCATAGCGAATTAGAGATCAAATTTCCCATAAGCGGGCATTCTGTGATTCATAATCTGAAGGGATATTACAGGACTGCACACCTACATACCTGTGTCTGTCTCATTGGGATACTGTGTTGGGTTCCACTGTACACTTCTGCTCTCCATCAATGGTGAGGTGAAGAGAGTTCTTTTCTGTGGCTGCTGTCTCAAATTCAGGTTACATGGCAACCCTTCCCCTACACATTCTCATGCTAACAACTCTCTCATTTGATCTCAACAACCCAGACTTCTGCTTCTGAATCTCCCATTGTCATTCCTATGAGCATATTAGTGAGCATACTTCATGCTGATCATTTGGGATAACTGTGGCTGCTGGAGCAGCATAGGTAGCAGCAGTGGCTCTTAGTCAAAGTCTTCCTGGGAGACAGGCTGACATGTAGAACTTGTGATGCTTAGTAATTTAGGGAAGGAAGTTTAGTATGATAGCACAGCAATCCTAGTCCTCATTCAGACATCTCATCTACCATCATACTCCAAAGTCTCTGATTAAGTTATTAAAAGTACACTTTTAAGAATGTATCCTGACTTTGTAAAAATTGTGACATGGTAAAAATTTCCCCGAGGAATGTAATTCTTGTATCATATATACACATCCTTAACATTCCTTTATATTGTGTTAAGCAGTTTGTTTTCACAAGCAATATTATCAATTTGTCCTATTAGTATGTAATGGCCCTGGTTCTGTTTTCTCTCAAAATACCAACAGTATAAGATTTGATTTCTGTTAATCTTGTAGCTATTATAGATATATTGTATAGTTTTAAAGTGGAATTCTCTTTTGGAAGGTTCAAATACTTATTTTTTGACCATTTTGATTTTTCTTTTCATGGAATACCTGTTTAAAATTTTGTGTGTTATTCTTCTGCTTTGTAAGAATTTTATCTTAAGTTTTGGACACCATTCTTATGTTATTCAAGTGTCCTAAAAGTATCTACTCTACTTCCCATCTTTCCTTTCACTGTCTTTTGGTAAAAACTGCTACCTTCAATGTGTCAAATTTATTGATGTCATCTTTTGTGTTGTTTTGTCGTTCTTATAAAATATTGTCTCACCTTCTAGATTTTTGAAACTGTAGTTTTGCCTTTACTTTTAGCTTAGTATCCACCTGGAATTAATTTCTCATTGTATTGTGAAAGAAACATTTAGTTTATTTTTCTTCCATCTGAATAATTATTTACAAGAATGACTTAATATCTTACTACAGAAATATTTGCTCATCTGTGTTCATTGTGACTCTACTCAAAATAGCTAAGAAATGTAATCAGTCTAGAGATCTGTCAACAGATAAATGAATAATGAAATGTGATATGTATACACAGTGAAATTTTATTCTGCTCTAAAGAAAAAAGTTATGAACTTTGCAGATAAAGAGATGGAACTGGGGAAAAAATATGGTAAGTGAGATAACCAGGCCCAGAGAGACAAAACTCTGGCCATTCTTTCTCATACGTAGATCTTAACTTCTAATCCTTAGTTTCACGTCCTTAACTTGGAACACCTGAGATGCCAGGAAACTAGAAAGTTGTCACTATTGGGGAATGGCTTAGGGAGGGGAACATGGGTGAATGAAAGTAAAAAGGGGTAATACTAAGTATGGCAGGATTCAAGCAACTGTGGGGATTATGGGGATGGGGGACAGGCAAAATGAAGGGTTAGGGAGGGAGCATTAACTAAAGTAAAGGTCATATGAAAACCTACTACTTTGTAAATCAATTTAAACAATAATTAAAAGGCTGATATCCTACATAGCTGCACAATGTTGCTCCTAGAAGCCATTGTTTATCAAACAAAAATTCCATTACCATGTGTGGGGGTCTCTGATTATGAGCTGTTGGTTAGGGAGATTCCTGGAGTACTTCCAAACAACACAAGCTGTTGGCATTCCTCTTGGGTTCCCATCACAATTATATAATAAGATACAGAAAAAGCAAGCTAGAACTGAGCTGGACATTTCCTCCCTACTTGCTAGCTTTCCTTGTGCTAGAAGATACTATACAGGTGCTGGGAGAAATAAGGCATTTGTGCTCTTAACCAGCTGTGAACCCTGTGAAATACAATGCCACAGGCAAGATGTGCCTTCCGGTATTATGTATGATGGGAGTAACTACTGGGTGTCAGATTGGATGTGAAACTTGCTCCACAGGTTTCTCTCAATCTGGTCAAAGCTCTTCATCTAGGGAGATTATAATGCCTAGGAGGACCTCACTACTATGACTTGAACAGTGTTTGGAATGTGATAGTGCTTAATTTTGGAAATACTTCATTTACTTTGAGTAGATACTAAGGCTGATACTATTTCTGGATCCATTCACTTTGAGCTCAAAGCCTACATGTTTCTCATGAATGGAGGGAATCTGCGTCATTCTCCAGGTTTTTAACTGCTCCTGAAGTTTTGACTGGTAGTTCTCTATCTGCTAGCTTTAGTTTTTGTAAGGGAAGTACAAAGATCTTCTATTTTCAACAGAATAATGAAATCCTTCTGATGGCATTTTAAAACTGTGTTTTAAAAATTAAATATTTATCAAGGTAGAAAAGAATATATAAATCCAGAATTTTATGAATTAGCTATATGAATTTTATGAATTAGTTATATTAGTTATATATTATATTAGTTATATATAATATATGTTATATTAGTTATATATAATATTAGTTATATATTATATTATATTAGTTATGTTATTAATTATATGAATTTTATGAATTAGTTATATAAATTAGTAATTTGTGTAATTGAACATCATCCTGTTTGATGTTGAGCCTTGTTTCAGATGTTGGAAAACAATGGGTGCTCTCTTGTACTTACAAATATATCACAAGTAGAAGATTTGGTTGAAGCATGAGACCTGCATTGGTTGGCTGAGCCCAGTGCATAGCCTCATCTAGAAGTCTGTATTGAAACTGGAACTGTAGGCTTAGAGTTGACATTTTTAAAAATGTGAGTGAGTGTGTATGTGCTTTATATGTGAAGTGTATGCACCTGGTGGCTGTGGTGGGGGTCACTCCAGAGGCCATAGAAAGATGTCAGGTGCTCTACTCTCTCATTCACCACCATGCTCCCTCAATGCAGAGTCTTACTGACACTAGGCTAGAGGCCAGCAAGCAACCAGAGGTTCTCCTGTCTCTATTGCTACCCTGGCCCAGCAGTGCTGGGGTTACAGGTACATAGGATTATGCTCAGCTTTTTGTAGGGCTTTTGAGGATTTGAATTCAGATCCTGATGTTTGCACAGCAAGTACTTATACACTGAGCATCTCCCCAGCTCTAGAATTGCCTTTATACTAAATAAGCCTTACATCCTTTTGGGGTGGCTTTTATTTCTTCTTAGGTGCAGAGTATTGCTTATCTACAGAAATGTAGACATAAGAAATCAAAACCATATTTACTACTCATTATAGGCAGGTTAAACCTAAACACCATAATAAAGTTTTCATAAGGCTACCTCTCCTCCCTTACTCTGCCTGTGGCTCAGCTTAGTGATTGATTGTATCATGTGTAAGTGAACACTGTTTTTAACCACATTTATCTAAGTCCCAGTTTCTCAGAAATAGTGACAGAAAAAAACAAAAACCAAAACAAAATGCCTATATCTGTGTGTGGAACTTGATGCCAGATTTCGTTTGTTCAACTGAATTCTTTTAAATTAGCAGATTTCTTGGCAAATAGTAACTAATATTAGCTAAAGCAAATAGAAATCACTTTCTTAATAATATAGGATTTTCTGGTTAAAATAAGACTTTGTAGGTTTCACTTTCCTTTGAAAAATAATCATAGGATTGCATATCAACCTCATTGAGTTATAACAGCTTAGTAACATATTCAAGTAAGTCACAGGAATTAAAGGATTATAAAACATTTAAAATATGAATTCTCATATTTGTAGTTTAGAGTCAAAGGATGTTATTGTAGAAATAGGGCACAAATTAAAAATTAAATCATTCCTACCTTTTAACAGTATTACATTTATTTTAAAAAATGATTTGGTAAGGAATAGTTACCAAAAACCTATAACCTTATATTTAATATAGTAAAACACTGATGCACAGCCTAAGAGTCCTGGGAAACTGGATATAATAAGAAGGTTATTGGCTACCAGAACAACCATGTGGTGCTTTCCTTTTATTTGATCTTGAGATCTCCTGGTATATAGCCTACTACTAAATACCTAACTAGTGACCAGCTATCCCTCTTACAGAAAGTTTGTCACACTGGCAGATACTTTTGTGACTTTTGTCTGCCCTGTGCCCTGTGATGGTTTTGTAGGATTTTGGGGGGGTTGTTTTTTGTTTTTGTCGTTGTTGTTTTGTGTGTGTGTGTGTGTGTTGTTATTGTTGTTTTTAAGATAGCCCTTCTGTGGGAGAGCCTGGATTGGAGGAAAGATAGATTCAGATTTGTCCCTCAAGTAAGACCCAGAAGAATTACCTCAACAAACTACAGAAAGTAGTGTATTACTTGTAGATTTCAGAGATGAGGGCAGCATGCATCATAGGAACAACGGGAGGTAGAGAAGCATCCAGGAGGTGCACATTCAACCAAGAGAAAGGGACCTGCAGACCAGAGCCTACAGGTTTAGGAAGCCACTTCTGAGGTGAGTTCTTATTGAAGGGATTAATTTCCAAAGTTAGAAAATGATATCAAATAGTATCTATAAATGTAAAAAGGAAGACACCTTCTTGCCGTGCTTGGTAGCAGTAAAACCATGTTCTGTGCCTGCAAATACATCTTTTCAAATACATCTTTTACTTACAGAGTGAATTCCAGGACAGCCAGGCTTACACAGAAAAACCCCATTTCAAACAAACAAAACAACAACAACAAATAAAACTTTCATGAATATAATTCTAAAACTATATGGAAAGATATTTTAAGTAGTAGTTTCTGAATTTCATTATTGGGAAAGCTCAGTACTCCCAGGTCTTGGGGCTGGTAATTGTAGTTCAGATGGTACAGCATTTACTCTATGTATAAGTTCCTGGGATTCCCAGCAGCTGGAGAGAGGGGAGAACAGACAGGAAACAAGCAAAAACTGTATGTCAGGATGCCAGTTCTCCACAAACTTAACCCTAAATAGTGTACAATCCTGACTATTCATGCAATATTACAAAATGATCCTAAAAGTCTATTAGAAAAATGAAGATTTGAGAATGCCAAGCCAACTTTGATGAATAAATTAATAATACTTTGTTTCACAGCTATAAAAATTCAGTGTATTAGTAAAAATATATCTGCTTGGAAAATACTAGCTGAGAATAGCTTTGCATATATACATGTATAAAACATGTACATGTATGCACATATATAAATATAGAGAGAAGATTTTCACATACAGCATAAGTTATATATTCAGTTGTAGGGAAAGAATGAACCCTTTAGTAAAAGAGTCTGAGATGATGATTTATCTACCATTTGGTAAATAAGTGCATGTACAAGTAAATGAAAGAAAATTAACTCTAAAAATTAATTAATTCTAATTAATTTGTGAAAGTAAGAACTTACTGTATTTAGTGTATTTATAATTTTTCTTTACAGCATTAGGAAGAAAAAATTAAAATCCCAGGACATTTATAAATAAGGTAACATAATCAATTATATTAAACTAAAAAATGAAATTCTTTAAAAGGTAATGCAGGACTGGTAAAATTCCTAAGTGGGTAAAAATGCTTGTTTCTAAGCCTGAGGACTTGAGTTCAATCCAAGAATCTATATGGTGGAAGAAGAAAACCTACTCCTCCAAGTTACCCTCTGACTCTTGCACACACGTTGTGACATGAGTTTGCATAAAGGCAGGAGGGGGGAAGGAAGGAAAGAAAGAAGGAAGGAATGAACGAATGAATGGATAAGTAGATGTAAAATTTCAGGGAAAAGGTCATATAGCATAAGCAATAAAGGCCAAGATACTTGTGGCATACTTAGCTGGCAAATGGACTAGTAAAAACACATATGAATTAAGAAAGGAAGCCCATTAGGAAATTGAGCAAAGCCACAAATAGGACATTCAGATTCAGGGAGCCAATACATATTTGGTAAGATGCTCAGCATCATTAACAACCAGAGTTCCATAAAGGTAAGCATGATAAACATATCATTGCTGTTTCTGCAGCAAATAAACTAGAAACCATGGGACACTTTATTATAAAGAGGCTTGGAGAATTAACTCTCATATGCTGGTGGTGTGTAAATTGGAAGACAACTTTAAAAGAGCAAGACCTGATGACATTTTAAGCTGTATATTCCTTATTTGACCCAAAAATTGTTTTTCCAAGTTACTACCCTAGAGAAAATCATAAGCTTGAATACAACAACATGTATTAAAGGGTTAGTGTTGTATTATCTTTTTCTTTTAATGTTTATATTTATTTTTCTGTTTTTTTGTTTTACTTTTGAGGTTTTAATTACAACATTTCTCCCTTCCCTTTTCTCCCTCCAAGTCCTCCCATATGCCTTTCCCCACTCTCCTTCAGAAATGCATACATATAGCCTGTTCCTAAATATAACCTCTTCCCTCCATGTAATGCTGCCTTTATGTATGTCTTCAGGGCTGACTGCTTGGTCCTGCACAGCCAGTTGATGTGCTCTTCTCTGGGGGAAGACCATCTTTTCTGTTCCCAGCTTTCCTCAGTTGCCTGTAGTTCTTTGTGTAGGGTAGAAGCCTTGGGAGCTTTTCTCTATCCAGTTTGGCATGTTCATTGGTTCAAATACCATTTGGGTAGTTGTGTTGTGAGACTTTATGGGTGTAGCATCTGACGTTACTAAGAGACAATCTCACAGCAAACTCCCTGATCCTTTTGCTTTTTACTGTCTTTCAGACCCCTCTTCTGTAATGTTCCCTGAACCGTGGGTATTGGAATATTTTGTAGATGTTGGGATCGGGCTCCACAACCTAGGATTTTGATTGATTGTGTTTTCTGCGGTAGTCTCTGTCTATTGTGAAGAGAAATATCTTTGCTGAGGGGTGAAGACTACATTACTATATGGGTATAAGGACAACTGTTTATAGATTTTTGTTAGGAAGCTTGTTTAGTTAATTAGTGGTTATAGCTTCTCTAATAGCCATCAATTCACTCATACTAAGTAGTTAGCTAGGCTTCCAGTACCAGGCATGTTTTAACTCCTGTTGATTGGCTCTTAAGTCCAATTAAAGAGCTTTTGGTTACTGCCAAACTGTGTATGCCTTAGGGTTATTGTGCATCCTGACAGTCTTTTTTTTTAAAGCTAAAACTTGAAAACAATATAATTGTGCATGAATGGAAGGATGGCAGTAGGAGAATAGGTATGTCTGCAGCATATAATAGACCGTAATAGACCGTCACAAACAAGACCGTTGCATCCTCTGCTTACAATTAACTGTCTACCACTGTATGCCAGATGCTCTCTAAGTTCTGAGAATGTGATGGTAAACAGTAGACATTATTTTGAGTCATTGAGCTTAAGTTCTGCTAGTTACAGTGAATAGAGTTAAAAAATGCATACAAACTGAGGAAAGTTGGAAGCCAGAGAGTTAGTTTGTTCTTCCCCAAGAGACAAGCACACCAATTGGCTGGCCAATGCCAACCCATCAGCCCTGAAAACATACATACAGGTATATTTATAGAGATTGAACAGGTTTTATTTAGGAATTTTGTGTGTGTGTATATGCACATATATATTGTATGTGTATGTATATATTGTGTACACACACACACACACATATATATATACACAATAACCATTAGTGAAAAAAGAAGCAGTGAATTCTGAGGAGAGTGGAGAGTGGGAAGGGCTTTATGAAAAGATTTAGAGGGGAAGAAAGGGAACAGAGACCTGTTGTAACTATAATCTCAAAATTAAAAAAAATAAAATACTTACAAATTTTGTGTTTAGAGTCGTTAAGCTTTGTGCTCAAGATTTATATCTTTCCTTTATGTATACTTAATTAAAATGTTGCTTTCAAAAACCAGTAAGCTCGACTTTTTATTACCAAGCATGTTACAAAAGTTCTTCTCTGTCTTAGGAGATGTGAAGGAATTCACACATCATGAAAAATAACTTATTTAAAATGTGCAGTTCAGTCAATTTGATGTATTCGGATTTGTATGAAAGTTACTGTCATCAATATTTAAAACAAAATGCACCTCCCCCTCAAACCTTTGTACCATTAGCCTTCACTCCCAATGGCCCCCAGTAGTCTAGGCAGACACTGAGCTATATATGTCTATATAGATTGACCTGTTTGCATTTCATGTAGGTGGAATAGTATTATACATGACTTTTCATAGTAGGTTCTTTTCACTTAACAGAAAAGCCAAGGCTCATTTACATTTTTGCAGATATATTTATTCCTTTTTATTGTTGAGTAATAGCCTATCATATGTATACAGTAATATTCCTTTGTATAGCACACTTTACTTTGTTGTGAGATGATTTAGCTTGATACACTTTGGGCTATTAGTGTTGCTAAGCACTCATTCACAGGTTTTTGTTTGGAAATATGGCTTCTTCAGGGACATTTCAACTCATATTCTAATTCTATTTTAGATTTTTGAGAAACTGGCACTTTTCCAAATGGCCACAATATTTTACATTCTCAGTAGCTGTATATAAAAATCTCAGTCTCTCCTTTCCTTATTACTGTCTTTTTAAATATAATCCTAATGGTTATGAAGTGACTTATGTATGAAAATGACACAATGATATCCATTACTTTAAGAAAGATAGTACTTTGTCTTCAAACTAGCTTGTTAAAACTTCTTTTTAAGCTGGGCAGTGATTGCACATACTTTTAAATTCCAGCACTCAGAAGATAGAGGCAGGTGGACCTACAAAAAAAAAAAAGCTTTTTAAATTTATCACTCCTTCCTTCCTGCATAGGTCCTTTTTTCCATCGTTCTCATTGTAGATATTGTATGTATTGTCTCCCATTCTTGGCTCTTTTTACACCTTCTCTAGGTGTCTTTATAATAAAGTTCAACAAAGTTTATTACAACTTTATTCAGCTTCAGTATGTTGAAATATTAAATACAGTTCATCTACTGAAATCTAAGGGACAAGCTAAGCCCAGTGGTGTGTGCCTGTCATCCTAGCTGCTTTGGAGGCCAAAACTAGAGGAGCCCTGGAGGTCAAAATCCTTCCCTCTCAAAACAAAAATAACAAAAATATTAAGATTCATCCTACCAGAAAAAGGTAAAGCTTAGAAATACCTTGCAGGAGCTAGTGTGTTGACTGAGAACCTGCTTCCTGTGTGGGTACAAACCTCCACAGGACCATATTCCAAATGAAATATGATTCCATGTCCAAGGTAACCTAAATTACATGAAAATAAAAGTAGGATTCTATATCTTTGCCTTTACTCAGCATGGCTCTTCCTTTGAAGGAGACATTTCCTCCAGAGTTCACAGGAAGTCCAGTGGAACCTCTGGCATGCCGTTTCTCTCTGGGCTATAGCTCTGTGCTATTTTACCTTCATCACAGTGGCCATGCTTTAAACTGCTAGTTCTGGCCTCCAGACAGTGGCTCTGTGGCTGCCATTAAAGGTAGTTCTAACTAAATCTCTGTCTTTCTAAAAACTCATTTCAAAGACTAAGGTGAAAACCTGCAAGCTCAGAGAAAGTAATAATTGACCAACTTTCTGGCTTTGCTGGAGTCCAGAAGCTTCCCTCCTTCCAGGCTGCCCCAAATAAAAAACCCACTCTGAGGTCGGCAGTGGTTTCGCACACATTTAATCCCAGCACTCAAGAGGAAGATGCAGGCAAATCCATGTGAGTTCGAGGCCAGCCTGGTCCACAGAGCAAGTTCCTGGTCTGCAGGCTCCAAAACTACAGAGAAACCCTACCTCGAAAAACAAAACAAATAAAACCCACTCTGAGCTCCTCCCTGCTACTTCCTGTCAATTAGTGACTATCCCTACCTCTCTGAGCCCAGGCTAATTTTATTTAATTAACGCAAACGCAACACATCTTTACATAGTTAAACAAATCTTGCATAAACAAATATAACACATCTCTGCTTGGTTAAACAAATATTCCATAACAGTCTTGTTTTAATTTATATACTATGGTTAATTAATTAAGTTGAATTAGATTAAATCCTAAAAGTATTTGATTTTGTGCTTTAAAGTATTATCATCTCTGCAAAAAATATTCAGATGACCAAAACAGTTTCAAAGTTTCTTCTTTGATGTTCATATTTTTCTTAATTGATTTTTCTCTTGACTCAGTCTCCAAAAAAAAAAAAAAATCCCGGTGTTAACCTTCATTTAGGAATACCTTGATTTTATAACTTAGAAAAACAATGATCAAAAAATATTTCGTGTCAATTTATTTCAATTTTTAAAATGTTACTATCCAGTATTAAAAGTGCACATGCACAGGAAATTGAGATTAACTTTATGTCATGCTTAGATCTAGGTGAATGTAGCAGGAAAGGGTGGTGGAAAGATAAATTCGGAGATGTTAATGGGCAAACCCCACTGGAATGTATTTTTTTTCATTTTTCTAAGCATTATTATGCTACCAGTGAAGTCTCATTATTTCTAAGTGTCCTAATCAATAAGGTCATAAAAGATTGATTTCAGGAGCTGTCACTGTGTTTATGACAAGATACATAGAGTCATTTATACAAGGAGCAGTAATTCTCGTGCTAACTAGCAAACCAGAGAATTAACAAGCCATGCTTACATGTCTTTGAGGGGTGAGGAGAGAGAATCTCCATGTTGTCTGTTGGTAGATAGCAGAGGAGACAGTGCTGCTAACTGAATATACCATGAGTATACCGTGATGTAGGAGGACAGAGGAGCAGCTCCTGGCAAATCTAATATGTTAAGATGGCTGCACAGATTTTCCTCTGGTAGTACCCTAGATTGAAAATGAATTGCCCTGAAGAATTCAGCCCACCTTTATACTCAAGACTTCTAAAATTCTGAATACAAATTTTTTAATTATGTGATATCTCTGTGTAGTTTAATTAAAAACTAGAACATTGTAGTTTTAGTCTACTAATATGTATTATAGAATGAGTAACATAAAATTCTCTTCAATCCTTATAAATAGGAAAGAGAGGAGCTCATGATATTCTGTCATGTAAGGATACTGTAATGATCTCTGGCTTGAAGACACTTAGGTTCACAAGACCTTTTGAAAGAAAAATTATCTGTACTATTATAATATATGTAATATAGTCATTACTTTAAAAATACACAATACAGAATACAGGAATGAAATCCTTCTCACTTTTTTCTCCTAGCCTTCTCTTCCTGTATCAGAATTGTTAACTCTTTGGAATGTATTCTTCTACATTCTTTCTATGTATATTACTTTGCATATATATGTATATATGTGTATATGCATATATATGCACATATATTTTGCATGTATACATTATATATAATGCTTTTTACATAGTATATCAAAACAATTCTGCATCAGCTGGTGAAGATCTACTTAATTTATTTTTAACTTGCTGGATTTATATTTCTATTTAAAAGGATGTTGCACATGACTCAAATAAGCCAAAGGAGAAATTTTACCATTAGAATATTTTTAAAATCTGCATAGTATTCCACTGATTTTCTTTTTGTATCATTAACTTAAAGTTTCTCTATGGAAAAATTCTTTTTTATTAACATAATTTATTATTTGGAAATTTCACATAACACACCCCAATCACCTTCACTTCCCAGTCCTCCCAGGTCTACCCCACACCCTCCTGACCTCCCCCCAAACGAAAGAAGAATAAGAAAGAAGAAAAAATACTAAGTCCAATTTATAGTGCCAATATACTCGCAGGAGCATGGTCAAAGTTCCAGTGGCTAGCCCCTTAAAGAAAACTGAGCCCTTCTCCAATCCCTATACCCTGCCAGAAGCCAAAAACTACACCTCAGCATCCTTATCACAAGTTCTCTTCAGTGGCGTCCAGTCTAAACTCTTTCTTTTTTAGGAGTGGGTGGGGCTGGGGGAGAGAAGTTGTCACAGAAACCTTATGTGTCTCTCATTCTCAGCTCTTACTCTGCAGTCATCTACAGCACTGCAAAAGACATTTCCTTGCCTTTTTGGTTTCTGGCAGTAGCACAGCCCACAGACATCAACATGGCTTCAGGCTGAAGCACAGATCATGAACATCCATATGGCCTTCAGTGGTAACAGCATTGGCCACAGACATCCACATGACCTCCAGCTGCAGTAGGATACCCATATAGCCCTTGGAGGCAGCACAGACCATGGACATCAACATGGGCTCAAGTGCAAGCACAGAACACAGACATCCACATAAACTCTGGCCACAGCACAGATTCCAGACAGACATCAACACAGCCCTTGGCTACAACACGAGAGCAGGGCCACACTATGGACAGATTCTTATTTCAATTGAATTTTTTTCCTTCTCTGTAAGTACGTCACTATATACTGGGGCTTATGTCCAAGATAGAAGATTAGATGTAAAGATGAAATTTTGAGTTTTTTTAATTTGATGATTTAACATACCAAGTAATAGATTTCATTATGACATTTTCATCCATATATGCCATTGTATTTTCTTCATTTTCTCTCCCTCTGTTCTCCAATTCTACCTCTGCCTTCTTACCATGTATATTCCCTTCTTTTCTCTTCCCTCCTCTTTCCCTTAAGATCTCTTCCTTCAATCCAATAGCTCCCTTTATGCTTTCAGAGCCTAAACAAACACACACACACTCATATCTATGTTCATATACACATAAGTATAGAGATATTAATATATGTACACACCTATGAAAATTTAAATCAACTGCATATTATAGAAAATGTGCAATATTTGTGTTTCTGAGTCTAGCTAATGTTTTCCTGGAATATATAATGATTTTATTTTCCTTATGGCTGAAAAAAATTGTTTTTTCTTTATTCATCCATTTGTCTGTGACCATCTTTTCTAGCTATTATAAATACTGCAGTAATAAACATGGGTGTGCAAGTATCTCTGAGATCTATTGACGCAGAATCCTTCAGGTATATATAATCAGGAGTGATACTACTACGTCATGCAGTAGTTCTCTCTTTAGTTATGTGAAGCGCCTCCACACTGACTTCCACCATGGCTGCAGAGGTTTACATTCTCACCAGCAGTGTATAAGGATTCCCCTGTCCCACATCCTCATCAGCATTTCTTATTTCTTTTAGATTTATTTTCATTACTGTTTTTTATATTGTGTGTTTGTGTGGGCATGTGCATGTGAATGCATGTACTGGCAGGTTCAGGAGAGGGTGTCAAAATTTTTGGAGCTAAAGTTACAGACAGTTGTGAGTCACCTGGCGTGTGTGTGTGTGTGTGTGTGTGTGTGTGTGTATGTGTGTGTGTGTGTGTTGGGAACCAAAGTGGTCATCTGCCAGGGGTACATACGTACTCTCCTCTCTATCCCCCATCTTTTTTTTTTTTGATGATAACTAGTACTGACTAGGGTGAGATAGAATCTCAAAGCATTTTTTAATTAGCATTTACCCTGATGGCTAAGGATGTGAACATCTCTTCAAACACCTTTTTTGACTTTTTCTGATCTTTATTCTGAGAACAGTTTTGTGTGTGTGTGTGTTTTACTCTCCTTTATATTGTAAATAATAATCACCTGTCTGATGTATAATTAACAAAGACACCCCCCCATTCTGTAGGCTGTCACTTCATTCTGCTGTTACTTTCCTTTTGATATTCAGGAGCTTCTTAATTGCATGAGCCCCTTTGTCAGTTTTGTGTCCTGTGTCATAGTCCCTTTTTAGGAAGTTCTTGCCCATGCCTAATACTCAGGGTGCTGTTACCTAAGCTTCTTTCCAGAGGTCCCTGAGGTTTATGTCTTAAATTTAGTCTTCAGTACATTTTGAGTTAATTTTTTGCAGGGTGGAGGATATGGATCACATTGCCTTTTTCTGCATGTGGATATTCAGTTTTCCCAGTTGTTCATTTTTTGAAGAAATTCTTGTTTTTCTACTGTGTTTTTAATTCCTTTGTTGAAAACTACGTCTCTAGCTGTGTGTTTATTTCTGAGTCTTCTACTCTGTTCCACTGTTTTTAAAGTTTGTTTTTATGCCAGTACCATAAAGCTCTTATTAATTTGATTTGATACTATAATTTCAGGTCAGAAATTATAATGGAACTTTGATATAAGGGCAAAAAGCCAAATTATTTTTCAGGAATGTTGCGAGCAGTAGCTTTCTTAGCCAGTATAATGACTATCAGCAGTTGGTTTGGGTAAGTATGAAAGACAAACAAGGAAATCATGATAAATGATAGCTGAATTCCTTGATTATTTTAGCTTTGTGTGNTATATTCACCATCTTTTGATGTAAGAGTGAGAGTTTTTCTTTCTGAATGATTCACTTCTTTGGAGTTCCATTTAGTTTTTCTGAAATAAAGCCAATCAATAATGCATTGGCTGCAAATATTGCTTCCCAGATTTAAATAAAAATTAGATTTATATTATGTGTATAAGTGTTTTGCATGTGTCTTTGCATGCCATGTGCATGCCTGTTACTCTAAGAGACCAGAAGAAGTTATCGGGTCTTTGGAGTTACAAGTGGTATAAACCATCGTGTGGGTACTAGGAGTTGAGCCTGGGTCCTCTTCTAGAGCAGCCAATGCTCTTATGACTTAGTCGTCTTTCCACCCCCTGCTTTCTAGGTTTTCCCATGAAGCAAGCATTAGAAGCCCTCAGTTCCTGATCAGTCATCTAGACTTCTTTCTTTCCCCCCAGGCCTGTCACTTTGCTAACCTAAGACTAATTTGCTGGTACTTCTTTATAACAGTTGCTGACACTGCAACTTCAAAACAAAGATAAAAAGCATTCAGTTTTTTTTTAATTTACTGAAGCCACACAATAACAATCTGTAGTGAATTGATAGTAACTTATTTTGGAACAAATACAACATATTCATAGTTGGTACAGCACTGAGATTCAAGATCCCTCACTGAGAGTTATCAGCCTTGCAGGTTTACAGAGGAACTGCACGAGCCTAATGTTTCAGCTGAGCAGAGATCTAAGCTTCCTAATGCAGCCATTCACACAATTATCCATGGTTTTCCAGAATCTTATTTTTGAAAACCTTTTGCAAGCTAGATATTTATGTTTATTATTGTAGTACCTTCTATGTTGTCTTTTTAAATGAAGACAATGTGATAGTGAAATTAATTAACTAACTTGACCAAGGTAACTTGATAAATGCCAGAGCTAAGATTCAAAAGTATTCTATGTATTTTTATTTGACATAGTATATTCATCATATTAATGAATAGTTAACATTTCACTGTCATTTATTCTCTCAAGAAGTTAAACCATTCTTGTCAAATATAGAAATGGGCTCTGTGGTACCCCCACCCCTGGGGTGACATTTTACATATTATAATCTCAAAGGAAAAAAACTTCTGAATCTTTACTTATGCTCTTAACATTTTTTTGTGAAAGAGAAAAACTCTTGCTTGGGTAGGCAGCATTTGTCTGAGTGAATTAGACTCACATACTCCAGTGTTCCTGCTTTTGTGGGAGCCTCCTTTTCAGGTTAAGGGAAATCCCTAAGGAATACAAGGTGTTGTTAAGCTGATGAGAGACTTGGAGCACTATAGTCCCTTCTCAACCAGAAATGTTAACAGAGCCAAGAAAATACAGACTTGCAGGAGAAGGCAACAGCCATGACAGTAGTACACCTAGAATATCTACAATGTATCTTATTTTTATCCATTTTTTTAGGTTTTTCCAGTTTGGTGGAATACAGAATTTTTAAAATATGTCAATTTGATTCTCTAAATTGTAATACACATCCCACCCACCTTTGTCTCTAATTTTAGTATTTTGGATCTTCTCTCTCCTTCGTTTAGTTAAATTAGCCAACAGTTTGTCAATCTTGATTTTCTTAAAGGACTCTTTGCTTCTTTGATGCTTTGGTTTTTTGTTTGTTTGTTTGTTTCTATTCACTTGATTTAAGCCCTGCATTTATTTCTTCCTGTCTACTCTTTTTAAGTATTATTTCCTCTTGTTTTCTTAGAATTTTCAGCTATGTTGTTAAATTATTAGTATAAGACCTATATAAAGACTTAGTGCTCTGAACTTCCCTCTAGAACTGACTTATTTGTGTCCCATAGGTTTGGGTATGTTGTATTTTAATTTCATTTGATTCTAAAAGGTTTTCAGCTTCCTTTTTTTTTAGAATAAAGGAAACTTTATTCAAAATAAAAGTTATAATACAGATTAAAAATATACTATTGGCACAGTGGTGGTGGAACACACCTTTAATCCCAGCGCTTGGGTGGCAGAGGTAGGCAGGCGGATCTCTGTGAGTTCAAGACCAAACCAAACCAACCCTTCCCCACCCCCCCCAAAAAAAACCCATCACGAATGACAATAGGACACATGAAGGAAAGCGTACTCAAGGGCCTGCCTCTGTGATTTGTCTATAAAGGACAGAGAGCAAGTGGTATGGATTTGATGACATTCCGAGTGACTGTGTATCACTGCCAGGTACAGCTATCAAAGGCTCCAATGCTTCACATTCATGGGTCCAGCAAAGCCTTCTCTGCATGAGGTTCCAAGGTGTGGAAAAGCCTTCTATACTGGTGTTAGCAAAGGATTGTCCTTTAGCTAAAACCATTGCACTGCAGAAACTATCAACCACACTTTTCTCCTGGATGTTTTCAGCCCAAGACTGCTACCTATAGAGAGTCCTTAACAAAATAAAGTGATCCTGGCTCCTTGTTCAGCCATATACAACAACCCCCCTGAACTTCCTGGTTGCTATTGGTGCATCTTGATGACAGTGCATGACCGACCCCATCCCATCTTTTCTGTATGCATGTCTATTGTTTATTCTCCCTGTAATGGATCCAGTTCTTGTTTTCTCCCTTAACCCAATTTTTATTCAATAGTGAGTTGTTGAGTTCTATGAGTTTATACACTTTCTGCCATTTCTCTTGATGAATCCAGCCTGAATCCATGGTTGTCAAATAATATATAAGGTGTTACTTCAGTTACTTTTATCTATTGAGTCCTAATATGTGGTCAGACATTTTGGAGAAATTTCCGTAAGTTCCTGTGAAAGAAATCTATTCTTTAGTGTTTTGGTGGAATGTTACGTAGATTTCTGCTAGGTATGTTTGATTTATGATATTTAACTCCAGCATTTCTCTGTATGAATGGCAATAGTAAGGTACTGAAGTCACCCACTATTGCTATGTGACAGTTAATATTTAATTTTAACTCTAATAGTGTTTCTTTTAGGAACTCTGTACATTGAAGGAAACTAGAAGATTTGTTGTGTTGTTGGTATTCTCTAAGAAACAGTCTGAACTAACCAGTCGGACTCACTAAACTAAGAAAACAGATTTGCCTTTAATTTTATAATGCACTGTTTCAAGATAAGTATTTGATATGACTTTAAATAAATTTAACATATCTTGAAGTGACTTCCACCCCCTTTTCACCAATGTTATACATGTTTAGAAACCAAAAAATATTCTAATATATTTATCTTTCACACTAAAAGTCCTTATTTAAAAAAAAAGCTGGCAGTGGTGGATCACACCTTTAATCATAGCACTCAGGAGGCAGAGGCAAGCTGATCTCTGTGAGTTCGAGGCTAGCTTGGTCAACAGAGTGAGTTCCAGGACAACCAAGGGCCACACAGAGAAACCCTATATTGAAAAACAAAACAAAAAAGTCTTTATTAATCTCTAAGTATAAAGATGGACAGATAATAAGTATTTTAACTTCATAATTTAGCAAAGTTATAATTTATTTAACAAAATTATAATTTATGAATATAATTTTCTTTAACATTATAATTTGCAATTAGGAAATAATGGACTTTGAATTGCAAACAGTATTAGGATTTTAAGATAATGTAAGCACTTCAAAAATTGTTCACTCCATTGGAATTACATGACTTTTTATGAAAGTTGTGAAAGGATTAATAACTATTACAACCCATAAAACTGAAGTAGAAGAAAGGATATATTAAATTTTATAGCAAATCAGACACAAATTGTAATCTATGCTCTTTCACTTAAAATCATTGAAAATGCAGAAATTAAAGTGAATAAATATTTAAAGTCTTCAGTTTAAAATTGTCCTCTAAAGGGAAATATTTTCTTTTCTTATACTGGCTTCTAATCTTTTTATTTCTCAAATTACTTATTCTCTCTTGAACCAAGTTAAGGCGACGTCTTTAGTGCGTATTTTTTGAAGACTGATGACAACACTTATGACCTTCCAGAGCTGCTCCCTTAGTGAACACTAATGGTTTATCTAGTGTCAAACAAGATCTTTGCTTTCTTGATTTTAGATAAATTTGCAGTGTGCTGCTTCACTCGTCATGATGTCGGTTGTTTACATTTCAGCAAAATGTTTGTCGTAACTTTCAAATACAGGGGAACTGTAGACAGACGGTATTTATCATGTTGCAGAGACTGTCAAGAACAGTTGGCCTCAATATAACTGAGTCAAACCGAGTGTTTACATTTTAATCTACAAACTGTCAAGCCTGCTCACTATGGTGACCAATTACACCATGGTAAGATGAATAGCACACAATTTTATATATATAGATTGCTCTGAATTAGTCTTTCAAAAACATATTTTATTGTGGTGTTTCCTAAAAGACTGGAAGAAGCCACTACCACAGCAGTTGTTTAATGTTGCTGTCTACAGAGTGCAATGTGGGGTTCACGTGTGCAATGGTTTGTTCTTACATCCTTTCCTGTCATCTTCAAGTTCATCAGAAGAAACTCTTGGCTTCTGGATAGAAAGAGGAGGGTCTACAGGAGGATTCATGCTGTGTGAGCACAGGAGTCATGTCAAGTAGTAAAGCTTGTTAAAAGATATTTCTAGGTTTCAGTCATTTCCCCTATCAGATATTGAGTAGGAATAAGAGAAATGTACAAATAAATTTAATATTGTTTTATGTATATCTGTAAATAATATATGTATACAAATGACCAAATTTACTGGTATTTTTCCTCACTGTCCAAATTACCTGGTCCTCTGAGCTAACCCCTACTTATCCTTCAGAACAATCTCAGTGCTCCCTACCAAAAAGAAGCTTTCACAACTCCTCCATTTGCCCAACATTATCATAGCTGTAGAATGGATCAATTTACTATATATCATGTTTGTTTTCCCTTAAAGTTTAAGTTCCTAAAAGTTAAACACTATTTAAACTTGTATAATTGGTTTAAAAAGCAGTATTCGGCATATAACATGCTCAAATGTTGAATTACTTAATTTAGGACATTATTCTCCTGTGTATACTTCTAACATTTATGGACCTCCTTTTCTTGATCTTTCCTGTTCCAAAAAGGACATCATCACATATTATTCCTGCACCTTCCATCATTTCTGTATTTCTTGGTGGATGTGTTTCTTTTATAGGCCCACATTTTCTCTGCTTACCTCTGTCTGCTATTTTCAATACTGTATTCAAGATGCATTTCTTTCAGGAAGGGTATGATTAATAATTCCATCTTTAATGTCAGAGTTTATGAGTGCTAAAGGGGCCCTCTAGTACTTATTGAAGAAAATGAATGAATGATGTAGAAATTGATAAATGAAAAGTCAGCATAAACCTGAAGACTCAAAAGGGAAAAATTATATGCTGAAGAGAAAAACTGAGTGATTGTTGTAGGGGACCACTTGTTTGTTTCCCGACTGCCCAGACTCCTGAAATAATCACACAGAAACCATATTAATTAACTCTTACATATTAATTTAACTCATCTCCATTAATCTGTACATCACTACAAGGTTGTGACCTACCAGCAAAGTTTCAGCACGTCTGTCTCTGGCAGTGGATCCATGGCTTCTCTCTGATTCTGCCCTCTTTCTCCCAGTATTCAGCCTAGCTTTCCCCACCTAAGTTCTACCTAGCTATAGGCCGAGCCAGTTTCTTTGTTCATTAATGCTATTCACAGCATACAGAGGGGAATCCCACATCAAGTGATGGAAAAAATAATCTTGGAGCACTTGAGCACTAATTTATTTACCCCTGCTGAGGGTATAGCCTTCTGGGTGATGAGAGAGCAATGCTGGAAGATGATCCTTAACTTCTTGCCTCAGTGTTTACTTAAGCATGTAACCCGTCAGATGCAACCCTTCATCCAGTGTTTTCTATGAAGTCATTTTGAGGACTCTTCAACTTTCTAATCTTTGGACTCTTAGAGATAGGTGAGAATGGCAAAACTTTCCCTCAGCCTCTCCTTTTCTCTGTCTTTGCTTCTCGCTGTCACTGGGTGAGTGGCTTAGCTCAACCATATACTCCCCATCATGGTGTTCTGTTGCACCACGGGCCCAAAGTGATATACCAAACAACTGAAAGTGTGATCTAAAATAAGCGGTTGCCCTTCTGAGTTGTTTATGTCATGGATGTTGTCATAGCAGTGAAAATGAACGAACACAATTCTGATTTAAAAAACTGTTAACAGAATTATTTTCAGATTATGTATATAAAGTAATATGAAATATAAATGAACTTCATGTTTTAACTTGTTTTCTATCTCTTAAGATAATTCAAATGTAAACACAATTATTCCAAAATCTGAATTCTGAAGAATTCCTGTCATTTAGGCATTTTAGGTATGAGTTGCTCAATATGTCCATAATTAACATATGCTCGTGATGATTTCCAGAAACACAGCCCATGAAAACATGCTCTCAATTTCCTGTGGTACAAACTCAGAAACCAAGTGTAGGTTCTAAACACTCATAAAATTCAATTGTTTGGAAAAACCATGGAAAGAACAAGATACTCTTTAAGTATGATTACAGGGCCTGAATAAGTTCGCCATACTCACTATGACATAGTTTCTTTCTGGCAATGAAGCTAGCACATGATGCTTTAATTGTTTTCTCTTTCTCTGATCATTGCTCTTTCAAAAAGATGCAGTGTCTGAAAAGCAAATAAAATGCCTAAAAGTCAAAAATTATTTGTGGTTCACAGAAATCAGGCAATCAACTGATCATCGATGGGTTGTAGCATATATATAATTCAGTCAATAAAGTCTTACAGTGGCACATGCTTTTTGCTTTAGAAACTTTTTATCTCCACAAAAAGCATATTAACTTTTATTTCTCAACTTAAAAACCACATTCAAGGTAGATCCTTAGGAAAGAGGTCATTTTTTTCAGCAACTGTGAATACCTATGTGTCAGAACCTGTCCACAGGCATTTTAATAACTGACTTTAGGCAAGTGAAAACTACAGTATTTTACACTTTCAAGTAATAATGACTTTGCTTCTGTCATAACCACTCTCTGTATAGTGCTCTCATAGTTCATGAGCCAGGTCACATCCTTTCTCCCACTCAGTACCCGTCAGTGGCTCTTCACCTTATTTAGGTGAAAAGCTGTAATACTACAAGTACCTTGAAAACTTGAACATGCTCTACTTTGTATCTCTAACTTCAACTGTTAGCACTTTCCTCCTTATTGTACTGCAACCCCATGGTTTGTGTAACCCTCTAACATGTTAGCATTCTTTGGCATTAGGTTCTTGACATTGACCCTTCCCTCTGCTGGAAAGCTCTTCCTTCAGTATGAAGGAATGTAAGTAAGCATATGACTTACTTCTTGATCTTCAGGTCTTAGCTCAAATGTCATCTGGGTTTCTCCCCTACTCTCTTTAAAATTACTTCGTTAACAACTTTCTACATCAAGTAGAATAAAACTTCTAAAAAAATTGAGATTTTTGTCTGTACTTAGTAAATACTTTGAGTAGTAAAATTAAATGCAGGGTGCAGTCAAAGCTATTATCTGGTCATGGACTTCAAAGAAGACCTTAAACTTACAATAAGACTAAGTTTCTCAAAAGCATGTAGGAGTAGGAAGATTTTAAAGAATATTTCAGAACAGCCTTGCAAAGGCCAGAGAGGTAAAAGGATTGTGGTGCATTACGGATTCATAATATCTGAGCATGGCGTTAGGGCATGACAAACATAATGCCACAAAGACCATCAGAGCCCTGATGATAGAGAGTCAAATAACAGAGACTCACACTGTACTCAATGCAACAGATCTGGCCAGCTACTCATTATTCAGTGCTTATGTGTCCCAGTTAGCTACTCTGTTCCTAAGGTAAACACCATGGCCAAAAAGCAACTTGAGGGTATAAGATTTTATTTGACTTTCATTTCCTAATCACAGCCCTTAGTGAAGGAAAGTAAGAGGAGGAACTTAAATCAGGGACTTGGAGGCAGAAACTAAAGCAGAGTTCACAGACAAGTGCTACTTACTGGCTTCCTCCCACTGGCTTGCCCAGCCTGCCTTCTTATATAATTTAGGCCCACCTGCCTAAGAGTGGCATCACCCCAAAGTGGGATGGACTCAACTCTATCATTATCAATAAACAGAATGCTCTATAAACTTGTCTAAGGCCATTCTAATGGAGGAATTTTCTCAGTTGTGCTTCTCTCTTCTCAGAGAACTCTGATACTAACCAGGACATACAGTAATTCACCAATGAATTTCTTCTACTGTAATACATAAAAATAAGAAATAAAATCAAATATTGAACATAGGTTTAAAAATAAAATTGCCATTTCTGTGGATCTGAAAAGAAAACAATAGAAGCTTAAAATTGTAAAAATAGCAGAAACCATAATTCTGATACATTCTTGGATCTGCAAACTGGAGTGATTGGCCTTGGAGCTTGAATAAAATGAAGTCAAATGTGTTGTACTGAGTCATGCTCACAAGCTGAGGTCAAATCTTAGGTCTCTTCCACATGTGAGAGGGAGGTGAATAAAAATGTGAATGAATACTTAGTGCAGCAGCTTATAGGAAGCTACAGACTTTACAGAGAAGAGTCTAATGCTCTACAACCAAGAGCTGAACCAAGCCATCTGCCAACTCAATAACTAAGAATACCATGTCCAGGGCCACCATTAGAGAAGCATCATCCCAATGGCTGTTCATTTGACATGGAGCCCTAGATAACTGGGGAAGATACCTGTGAAGCCTGATAAATGAGAAAGATGAATGTGGAATAGGCAACAAAATGAAACAAAAACTTACTCAGAATGTGCCTATTAGGAAAGACTAGCAGGATCATTGTTCAACGGAACAATGATCTGTATCGTATGAGAGCTGGGAGTATAGCTCAGTCAGTACTCTGAAAGCAAAAAAACCCACCACAATTAATTCCCAGAACCCACATTAAAAACAAAACCAAGCATAGTGGTGCATGCTTGTAATCACAGTGCCAGGGAGGCAGGAATAAGAGGATCCCTGGGTCTTCTTGCTGGCTGGGCCAGCCTGGCCTACTCAGGATGGGTTCTAGGCAAATAGGCAAATAAGAAATTCTATCTTTTTTTATTTTTGTTTGTTTGGGTTTTTAAGCACATAGCACCAGAGGAATAATATTTGAGGTTGTCTTCTGTCCTACACACACACGAAGAGAGAGGGGGATAGGGAGGGAGGAACGGGGAGGGAGAGAAAATTATTTTGTTTTTGTTTTTCGAGACAGTGTTTCTCTGTAGCTTTGGAGCCTGCCCTGGAACTAGGTCTTGTAGATCAGGCTGGCCTCGAACTCACAGAGATCTGCCTGCCTCTGCCTCCCAAATGCTGGGATTAAAGGTGTGCACCACCACTGCCCAGCGAGTGAGAGAGAACTTTAAAAGATGGAATTTTATTAAACTATCTGAGAAAGCTATTTAGAGAAATATGTTTTGACCAAGTGTGCTGGTGTCCATTTGTAATCCCAGCCCTCAGGAAACTGATGTAGGAAGATCATGAATTTAAGGGCCAGCCTGGGCAAGTAAAACCTTATCTCAAAAAAATGAAAATGTACTTAGCTGACTATGAGGTATGCAGCCCCAACTATTATGTCTACAACATACCTCATGCACCCAAGACCCAAGGAGCATCCAAACTAAAGGTTCAGGAAGTTTGCTGTAAGATTGTAACTTCTAACTATGACAGGAAAGCTACAACTTGGAAATCCTCAACATGGCTGCCTTAATAAGACCTGAACAATTTCAATACCAGTTGACAGCCCAATGTAGATGAAGGAAATCTCACCAGCCCCACTCCTAGATAAAGAACTACAAGCAATTAAAACCTGCTGAGAGGGAGAGAATTAGTCTTCCCCAAGGATGAGCCCCCTGATTAGGTTATCCAATACCAGTGGTAAGTCCTAGAAACATACATGTAGGCAACACTGAATAGATTCAGCAGATTTTGTTTATATGTTTATGTAGCAATAGTTTTTAAAGAAGATACCATTAATTTTGGGGTTGTAATGGGAGGGACAAGAGGGAGGCAGGAATGATGTAATTTATTTTAATTAAAAATTTTTAAAGAAAAAAAGGCCAATGAGATGACTCAGTTGCTGAAGGTACTTCCCATAAAAGTTGACAGCCTGTCAGTTCAGTCCCTGGAACACACATGGTAGAGGGAGAGAACTAAGTCAGACAAGTTATTCTCTGACCAACCCATGCTTCAATCAGTGTTTCTTCTCTAATGATTTGAATTCGGTCTCCTGAAGACATGATAAAATGTACCCCAAATGACAAAACTTCCTAATGACCCAAGAAAATAATCTGAAATCAGCTACATCATGGGTAAAGTAAAAAAAGAAAAAAATATATTTAGTATTTTTAGATTAATGAGAGTATTTTTTAAAACAAGAAAGGTGACTAGCATGTAAAGACAGCTTTGCAGAGACATGCCAACACAGGGTACTTCTCAGTTCCTGCAGTACCAGCACATTCGTAACATAACACATGGTCTTCCTGATTTAAAATGGCATGGACAGTAGAAGCAGACACGAAGCAAGAGCTATAGGAAGACAAACACTCCTAGCCAAAAAAGGAAGCAGTAGTGTGGCCATGGCTATACTGGTGCCTCAGACTGAGAAACTCAAGTGGAGGAAGCCTATCCAGCACATGGGGAAAAAAATAACTGAGGAATTTTCTAAAAGCAACAATTTATGGTAAAAGCTAGGCAAAAGTCAGTAAGGACTGACACCTACTGGGGACTGAGCAGAAACTCAATCTAAATGGCAGTTTGTTTGAACCCCACTGAGATACTACATACTACAAATGTTGTTTCACACTATTGAACTGAAATTGCAAACCATCTTCCCCATAAGCACAGTTTACTACATGGCATATCACAGAGAAAGAAGAAATTTGAAATTCATCTCAGTAAGGGAAAGATACTGAGTGATCCATATTTTTTATCTATTTTACCTTTATTTCACCTTTTCTTTTATGTAGAAAAAAATCTTCCTAGTGGCCCTGCTTTATTTCTTAGGTTGATCAATTCAGTTTTTCGATTGTTATGTTTGTTTCTACATCTATTCTATTTTGTACTCTCTATTCTTGTTAAGTAGATCCATGTAATTTCCCTGGCATTCCTACCTCATTCCCTCTCTTTTCTCCGTTCCCCTCTTCTTATTCATTAACTGTAACTTTCCGTTTCCTTAGTAATCTTTGCACTCTGTGAATCCTAACAAATCACAACTTCCCCTTTGAACTCCTTTTCCTCCTTGATATTTTTCTCAGTTGATCTAATTAATATTGATCCTTATTTTGCCTATTTCCCTTACTTTTTCTCCTTCTGTAACTAGTGTCCTACTACACACCATATGTGGTTCCTTTACCGCCCAAACCTACCAAAGTTAAATGCACAACTGTTTTTTGTTTTTCAAAATAGAGTTTCTCTGTGTAATAACCCTAGCTGCCCTAGAACTAGCTCTTGTAGACCAGGCTGGTGGCCTTGAACTCACAGAGATCTGCCTGCCTCTGCCTCCCTAGTGCTGGGATTAAAGACATGTGCCACTACCACCCAGGCTGGACAACCGTTTTAAATGAATTGTTATTATATTTGCTAAGTGAACTTATACTCTTGTAAGGGATTGTACTCTGAAAGAACATGGACTATGTGTTTTGCTCTGAAGTGCCCCTGCCAGTCTACTGAAGGGACAACATCTCTGCCCTACTATAACTTGGTCCTCTACTTAAACATTGCAGATATTTCAAATGAAATACAACTGGCATTTTAAAAACCCAACTAACTAATTTAACTCAGATCCTGATGCAGAAATACAATAACAAAAAATCACAGCAGTATGATCCCTCTGAAAAATAGCAACTTCATAATAAAGAATTGAATGGAAATGAATTAGATGAAATCCCAGACAAAGAATACAAAGGAAAGGATGTCAAAAATGTTCAACAAATTCAAGAATATATAAACAAACTCCTAAATGACTTCAAAGAGAATTTTTAACCAACTGAATTAATAAAGGAAATTTATAAAGATACAAGATTTCAACAAAGAGATAAAAACACTTTATGAAATGGTGCACAAAATTTAACTTTGCAAACTTTTCACATCTGGCATAACAGCTATTCATAACTTGAAATTAACTATTTAGGCCATGCTTAGAGATAAACAAAGCAAAGTTTGTCACACTTTTTAGTTGTATTATAATAATTGCATTTGGAAATTTATTTTAATTTAAGATAGAGTAGTTCTCTTAAAAACAGCCAGTATTTCACCAATGTTCATATTAATGGTGCTTTATTTAATGAAACTACTTGCAAGAAATTGATTGATTCATTCGATGACATGTCACATTGCTTTAGAATAGTGTAAACAGTACACAGACACCCTCTCTATATTGTTGAAATGTTTCAATGATCAAAATTACCTTTGTGTTCAAGCTAAATTTTACTAACTGTAAAAAAGCATAGAATAAAAAGAGCAAGATAAAATCACTGAAAAACAATTGAGATGAAAATTTTAAAAATGAAAAGCTCACTAAGTCAAATACAGAAGACAGTGGAAAGCCTCTTGAATAGACAGAATCAATTGGAAGCTAGAACTTCAGGAATGGAAAGCAAAGATGAATTATATCATTCATCAATATACAAAATAAAATAATAAATAATTGTATTCATCACAGTATGGTTTACAATAGCTAAGTTATGGAGTCAGCCTAGGTGTCCATCAACAGAATAGATATAGAAAATGTGGTACATATGCACATTGAAATTTTATTCAAACAGAAAGAAGAATGAAATGATACTTGAAAAAAAATTGATGCACCTAGAAATTATTATAGTCAGATAATAAAGTCAGACTCAGACATAGAAATACCATGTTATCACTCATGGATTCTAAACTTCCTATAGATGTATATAAAATTATGTGTATACATGACATAGAAGAAGAAGTAAAACTATCTAGGGGGATGAATGGGTCTAAGAGGAGGGCAGTATGAGAGATACAGTGTTGTGGACTGGACATGGTTAAAGTATATTATGTACTTGTATGAAAATATCTTTATGTAATATATCTTGTACATGAAATTATGTTAATTAAAAATACAGCCTAATGGAAAATATACAAGTAATGTGAGAGATTGCAAAACTACAAATATGAAATATGAAATATACAGACTGGGGGGCCACTGGCAGTGGTACCAGGATTTATCCCTACTGCATGTACTGACTTTTGGGGAACCTATTCTCTTTGGATAATACACTGCTCAGCTTATATATAGTAGGGAGAGACTTGGACCCTCCCCAAAGCAGTGTGCCTTACCCTCTATGAGGATTGGATGGGGGTGGGATGAGAGGGTATGTGGAGGGAATGGGAGAAGGGGAGGGAGGGGGAACTTGGATTGGTATGTATAATGAAAAAACAGTTTGTTTTCTTTTTTAAAAAAATAAAAACAAATTTAAAAAAGAAGACTCACGAGTAAGGTGTACAATCACAAGGACAAGCTGCATGTGGCCAAAAAACAAACAAACAAAGCATGTTTTTTCATAGAGGCATATAAACAAATAACAATAGGCAGCTATAATGAATAATCGTAATAATTGTAAGTGAACTCACTCCTATCCATTCCACATGGGAGGGGCACAAACACACATTCCAAGAACAACCCACGTTGTGGAGGAACATAGGTTACAAGAGTCTAGTCTTACTTAGAGTTTCCTCAGAAGCTCTCAGAAATCTCATACAGGTTTGTTCATGGTCTGTGTCCCAACAATCACTAAAACTAGAAAAACAAAGTTAATACCTACAAAATGAAAACAAGAATGTATGAGGAATGAGAAATAAGCAAAATCATAGATACTCTGAAAACTAAAATCTATAAATAAAAATCATTTTTGAAACTCGAATAATATGTAGACTATAAGTAGGGAATTGAAGAGTAGTATAGATAGTATCAATGAGTATATCTAAAGCAGAATAGTAAAACAAAAATTGTGAAACAGCAGCTAGGAGTGGAAGATTGAGGCTCTAGAGACATTTGTTTGCAATTCCAGAGGAAAGAATGGAGAAAAAAGTTGAGACAGCCATATTGGCATGTAACACCTGAGTATATTTTGAAGAAAAGAATATGTGAGGATTATAAAAAAGTAATTGTTTCAAAGTACTGAAGTAGAAATTATTTAAGATATAATACAGACCCAGGGCAAAGTTCCTGTGAGCAGTTAGAAGTATCAAGAAAAAAAGCAGAAGGTTCAAAATGCATAACTGTTATCTAGAGTTTTATGTTCAATGAAAGGAGAAATATATTTTGGACACTGCAAGACAAAAAGCAATTGAAAGGCACATTGCTGACCATGTAACATTTTCATTTGAATATAATTTCAAAACTATACAATTCCCCCATTTAAGATTTTGTATTTTTTTTGTTTTTCTTCTTTTCTAGTACAGTACATTCATTGAACCCAAGGCCTGTGAACACTTGGCAAGAAGTCCACACTGAGCTGTCCCCAGCCCCCAACCCTCATTTGAAGTGTGCAGTTCACTAGATATAGTCATGCACATCTATACAACCAGCTACTCTAGAGACTGAGGAAAGAAGATCATTTGAATTGAAGAATTCAAAGCTAACTTGGGCAATATAGAGACCCCCATCTTTCTAGATAGAGACAGACAGAGAGCTAGGAAACCAAGTATACAGTTGTGCAACACTTCTAGTACCCCAGAAAGAAACTGCATATCCTTAGTCATCATGCCCCAAACACCTTCCTGCCCACTTCTCTGCATTAAACACTGGGGTTTTAAATACTTCTTGCTCTTAGTATACAAATGTTGCTGACATTTTATACCTTCATCTGTATTTCAGCATTATATTTCTTTGTATAGTATGGGTTTCTCTTCTGGCTCTAAATTATATATACACATGAGTCACACATTTAGTCATTTGAATATTAGCATTTTACACTTTTCCTTTTAAAACTATCTTTGACTTACTATTTGAAGGGGAACCATTGCTTTGTTGACAGAATTGAAATCAGTCTTCTAACTGATTGGGTCAGGCATTGTTCAGTGATCATTCTTGTTGTCTCTGCCTCTCTGTATCTCTCTCACATGGTCCTCTTCTTACATACATACACACATCATTTTTATTCAGCATACTTCTTGACATAAGTTGTTCTTTTTATAGACTTATACAAGCATTAAAAAGCCAAGACCCATTTTAGATTTTTTAAAATAGAAAACCCTTTGTGAATGACAAGTGATTTTATGCAATATTATATTTGGATGAGTAGAAATGTTATATAAGTGACTTTTTCAGAAATATATTAACATGATCTTTATCTATGTTATTTATACTAAATTAGTACTGTCACTCTTGTAAAAGTTATAGGGTGCTTATGAATAATATCCTTATAGTCAAGGTCAGTGATAAACAAATTGGTTGCCTAGTATCGAGGACAAACAAGTTGTGATTAAACTGCTAAGTCCATTTGATACAGATATTTCAAGGCTTTTCTTCTGTCTGCATCAACTACTATAAAACCAAATTTAATAAATTTCTCATTACATTCAAATGAGGACTTAGGTAAATATATAACAATCTCAGAGAAGCTATAGAAACTCATCTTCTATATTCTTTCTCTTTTGTATATGCTCTGTGTCATTTATATTTTTGTGTGACTAAATAATAAAGTATATGTATTACTCAAGTATGTCAGTGAAGAGCCACCTGTTCTTTTCATTGATGTACTAATGAAAATTACTTTTTTATTTTTGAAATTGAATGACAGCATTTCTCCCTTACTTTTCCTCCTTCCGTATCTTTCTATATACCATTCCTTGCTCTCATGGAAACTACTTTTTATAACTTGATTAAGTTGAAGTAATGTTACATTTTGGAGATGTTTTCTGATAAAACATTCAAACTGAAGAACTAAGTAGTGCTTCATTACTTTTCTTTTACTATGTTTATAATCCATGCATATTTATAAGTACAAATGAATTGTCTGGGATGAGAATCCTAGGGTATAAGCTCCACAGAGGATGAGCATCTGCTTCTTTGTTCCTAGTCCTAACATGAAAACAAAATGGTCACTTTATATAGTCCAGACACTAATTGTTTGTCAGGTATGTAGCTGGTACATAAATTCTCCATTATGAAAGCTGTCTGTTTACTCAAATTCTTTTGTTGCTCAGAAGCCTTTTCACGTCATACAATTCCATCTTTCAGTTCAATGTTTGTTATTTCCCAAGAACTTAAATTATGTTTCAAAAAAAGAAATGTCTTTGCTCACGCCTCTACCTTGTTTTCTCTTTACAGTTCCAGACTTTAAGAACTTTGTTTTAGTTTACATTAAGGGTTTTTATCCATTTAGAAGTGGATAGATTTTTCAAAATCATTTATTGAGGAAGCTGTCATTTCCCCAATATATATTTTTGAATCCATTTAAAAGTCAGGTGGCTGTAGCTGTGTAGGTTTATTTCTGCATCCTCTATAGTAAAACACTGATTTACAAGTCCCTGTTGTGCCAGGGCTTTTCTGTTTTTGTCACTGTGTCTCTGTAGTATAACTTGTATCAGGTATCATAATAGCTCTCCCGTTGCTCTGGATTGTTTATGTGCCTCCTAGGTATTTTGTAATTCCATGTGAATTTTAGGATTGTATCTTCTATTTCTGCAAAGAATGCCATTGCATTGAATTTGTAGAGCCCCTTTGGCAATATCCATGCTCATTATATTAATTCTGCCAACCTACGAACATGGCAGATCTTCCCAACTGCTAGTGTTTTATTTATTTAATTTTATTTTTCAGTGTTCTAAAGTTTTCATTATAGAAATCTTTCACATTCTAGTTTAAATCTATTCCTAAGTATTTTTAATATATTGTGAGTGAGACTCTTTTCTTCATTTCTTTCATTACTTTGAGAGTCCTCATTAGTTCAAAGAACTCCTGGTTGAGTTTTTAGAATTTCTTATGTACAGAATCACAATGTATCTAAATAGGGATAGTTTGACATCTTAATTTTTCACTTAAATCCTTTTAATTTCTTTCTTTTGTACCATTGTTTTGAGACTTCAAGGGCTGTTTTAAATATTAATAGATCAAGTCGATACCCTTGTTATTACTATGTAGTGGGGTGCTTTGAGTTCCCTTCCCTCCCTAATATGGTGGGCCGTGTATATGCCATATTGCAGTGAGATGCCCCTTCTAGTCCTAGTTTCTCCATGACTTTTATCTTAAAGGTGCTTTGGACCTTGTCAAAGGCCCTAGGTAGATCAGATAAGATGATCCCATGTTATTTCTGTCCTTGAGTCTATTAATGTGACATACTTCATTTATTTGCATATATTAGACTATCCTTACACCCCTAAAATGAAACTTTGTTCATTGGTGAATGACCTTTTTGATGTATAGATAGTTTTGTTACATTTGTGTGTGTGTGTGTGTGTGTGTGAGAGAGAGAGAGAGAGAGAGAGAGA
>LOEQ01004386.1:41354-61528 GCA_001685075.1 Bramus lutescens | reverse complement strand
GGACCTTTGGAAGAGCAGGCAATGCCCTTAACCTCTGAGCCATCTCTCCAGCCCGTGTTCTCTGAGTTTTGATGAGGGTGCCATGATAAGAAAGAAGTGAAGCTAGATGAAGGCTATAGAAGCTACGCTATCCTCTTAGCCTTTCTGTAAATCCGAATTATTACAAAATGTTTTTAAATTTTTAATAGTACTAAAACCAACACTTTACAGGTTTGGAATATTTAGTAATAAGTGTGTCAAAGACAAACATGTACTAGATTTCCCTATAGCGCTCTTGCTCTAAACCCATCCCACACTCAGGAGTCACAGAAGCCTAGGTTTTTCTGCTGTTTGTTTCTGTCTGGAAAATTGTGAGCAGTTAATTGATGACTCTGAAGCTAGTTTTCTTGGATGTCTAACTGAGATATTCATCACTGCCTTAAGAGACTGTCCTGAGGACTGCCACACAGCCTGCCACATGTAAACTGTCAGCATCTTATTCATGCATAGTAACCATCTGGAAGGCTACCTTGATAAAAAGTAGAATTTGTATCTCTGATTTCACTTTATCCTTGTTTTCACCCCTTAAAATTATTCTTTCTTTCCTTTGTGATATATAGAATGGTATGGGTCTTGACTTTTCCTAAAAGTAGGATGAAAAAAACAAGCAAGCAAAATTAATGAGGCAAGATGTAACTAAAATGGTAAAAGATCCTACAGTTTGCCTTCTCCCTCTGGGCCCTCCTCCTATATTCCCTTCAGGTAGGTCCAAGAACGGACCTGCCTTCCCTGAGACTCCTATTTCTAGTCTGCCCACGTATACTCTGGACTTGGCTTTTCCAAGCACATAGGTGTTTCTAAGCCTTCTTTTCCTCATTGTGATTTGACTGGATCCTCTCCTCTCAAGAAAATTTCTTCCATCAGAAAAATACTATGCTTTAGTTAATTTTATTCAGTAAATATTTATTGAAAACCTCCTTTTTGCTAGATCCAATATAAATATAATCCCAGATGTTATAATTAACTAAATAACAAGTATGATATATTCTATAAATTAAATAAATAGAAATATTAGTAAAAAGGTACAGTTGTTGTAGAGAAAGTGGCATACTATAGAATGCTCTTCTCTGTGGCTTTAAAGTACAGCC
This sequence comes from Bramus lutescens, assembly GCA_001685075.1. Lineage (NCBI taxonomy): Eukaryota > Metazoa > Chordata > Mammalia > Rodentia > Cricetidae > Bramus > Bramus lutescens. Next base: position 60,401 of record LOEQ01004386.1, on the reverse strand, counting down.
CTGGGAGTCCATGGACCCAGAAGAATTTGTCCATGTTACAGCTCTTGTCAATATTACCTCCTTGCTTAAAACAATCTCTTCCTTGGTCATAAAGTCCAAAATTTGTTTCAGAGAGCTTGAAAATATGATAAAAAAAAGTCCTCATTGTAGACAGTATCAATGAATTCCATACTAATTTTTAGTTATCTTTCATACAACACCTTTCAAAGAAAGAGAAGCATAGTCAAGCCTTGACATCTGCTATTAGTCTCCTCTGCTAAAGCCACCATCTCTCACCCTGATCCCTTCACCTGTAGTTCAAATGGGTTAGAGAAGACACAGTCCAGCACCCACTGAGGAAGCTTTCTAAAGGCTGCACGTTTTCATTAGCATCACAGAGTAATTTTCGCCTGGTCTTGACAAAGCTTCTCCAATCTTCCTTGGTCTCACCATGTTTCCTAAGCTTTCAAACTTTACTTTAAAATTTCAGTCTTTTTGGCTCCACATTCCTACAAGTTTAGAATTTCAATCTGTTGATTTCCTTGCCCATAGATCCTTAGTCCTTTTGGTGCTGGTGCCTACAGCTAGAAATCTGAGCATAGGTACTTACTCAGATTGTAAGAATGTGGGGAAGCCAGCAAAACTGGCTGAAAATTTTAAGGGGAAAGCAAGGGGGTGGTATCTGCCCATTTTGCTTTCTCCTTTTTAAGTTACCATTAACATGAGAGGATAGAAAAGCATGTCCTTGAAGTGTGGGCAGAGCTTTACTTGCAGAGAACAATTATAAGAAGCTGCATTTCCAGGATCCCTGTATCTATAAATTGGACTACTGAGTTCCACATTTATACATGTCTCAGAACTATTTCTAAATGGGTCTTAAGGTGTCACAGATGCACAGAACAAATGCCTAGCCTATCCTGCTAATGAACATGCAAACAGTTTTCCCCATCTGCTGCCTCTCTAAAGGCAAGGAAGGCCTTCTTCAGTGATCACAAAGAACATAATGACTGTGTACAGAAAAAGTCAAGTACAAAGACCAGCAGCCTTTGCAGGTCACCAAAGATTAACAGCTGCCTCTCCTTTGATTGGGAGAGCTAATAACAGTTACTCTACTTAATAATTGGATGGGTTCCCAGGCCATGTAATTCAGATTGAAGCTGTCATTTTTTTCCTGCCCTTTAACTAAGCTGGGTTATTAGAATGAAGCCACTAATCCTATTAGTCAGTTGTCAGTCCATAGTGGGAGAGAGCAAGGGAAGACGGAGCTGTTAATATGTTATACCAGTTATAGAAAGAAGAACTGTACATTCCACCCCTAGAGGTACTTTTTCTTGATCAAATCATAATTATAAAACTTTTTAAAGTTCTTTATGAAATTATTTTTTAGCTTTACATTCTAGGTGCAGAGTATTTGCAAAGGAGGTAAATGAGGAAGAAAGACTTAGTTACTATAGAATTTATCCTACTAGAATAAAGTGTTTTCAGCTAAGGAGTAGTCTTTACTTGCTATATGCATCTTATGCTTGACTGTGCTTGGAAACACAGAGACCAGAGCATTTAAGCTTTTCATAGACACAAATAAATATATAGAAGATTTGGCTTTAGTTGAAAGGATTGGAAAGTATCACTGGAAGAAGTAACTTTTGATCTGAGTCTTAAAGAATTGAAAAATGGCATGTCAACATTAAGACTGAGAAGACAATAGATCTGATGGAGAAAATAATTGTGTTAAGCAGTTTTAGTGCAGTTACTCTCTGTGCACGCTTTGGAGGAGCATGTATAAGACAGTATGTGGGAGAGTGCCCCACTACTGGGGCATTAAGGTACCCAAATATGAAGAGAGCAGCAAATACCAAGTGATAGACACACAAAAAATCAATGTGACAAGACTTGGGAAGAGACGGAAGGAAGGCCATCTACTCCTGTCATCTATCTGGATTATTGTGTGAAAGTGATTTTATTTTTTCATGTTTAATGTCACATGTTTGAAAAGTTTCTTTTTAACCCCTTAATTTCAACATTTGAAACGATTCGTCATTGTGATACCTTGATTTCCCTTTTTAGTACCCATGAGATAAAGAAGTAATCTCAAGCCAGGTGTTGGTGGTTTGTGCCTTTAATTCCAGGCAGAGGGAGGTGAGTTCAAAGCCAGCCTGGTCTATGTGCAAGTTCCAGACCAGCCAACTCCTTATGCATTGTCAGACCTTGTCTCAAGAAACCAAAACAGCAACAACAAAATAATCTCAGACATTATAGGCTTATTACGACTGCCTTTAATGTTTAGAGAGGGGCAAGAGCTGTTTATCTTGCTTTGTTAAGGAGTGGGATCCATTGGGGGTTGGTCTTTCTTATAATATGGACAGGCCTCGGTATTAGCTTAATCTCAAATGTCATAGGATGTTTTTGTTGTCTACCATATATTATTAGTTGAGCCATTCGTCCAACAAGGGCATACCATTGTCCTTTTCTGCCAGAACTAGGATTGAGTGACGAGTCAATAGCTCATAAGGAGCTTGTAGACTGTAGGGTAAGAGAGCAGATAAAACAAATAGATAGGAGTTGATGGCAGGACATAAAAGAGGTTAGGAGGATGCTGAGAAAAGTGTCCATCATCTGGCTGTGCACAGTGGAATAGATCAGAGATTGCTTACTCCATATCTAATTCAGAAGTATATATCACCTTGATTCTTGAAGGAACTGAATTTTTTAAATTTTACAGTTGATTTTTGCCTCTTGCTTTATTTTCCTAAAATGATTAAAAATTTTATATTTTCAGTAGTATGTTAGTAAGAAAAATGGTTTAAGTTGGTTTTCATCATTCCTGAAATTACTGATTTTTGTTCTGCTAAATGTCCATTAGAGTCAGTGCCTTAAAATCTTCAGGAGGTCATAGCCATGTTGGCATATCATAAAAAGCTTTCAGTTGGGTGTTGTGGTTTTTTTCCATTGTTGTATACATTAAACTGCTCTGCTTTAACTTAGTCTGCCACTTCTACAATGTTGATCTAGGCTCCTCCTTCCTGCCTCAAGCAGAATAATATGAGACTCTAAACTGAATATGCGAACAGTAGGCATGGACAGAATGGGCAGCAGTCAAGCTGAAGCAGAAATAAGATTATCATCATCCTGGAGGCTGAAACGGTGTGAGAGTAGAGGGAAAGAAAAGAGCGTAAAGAGCCAGTGTCTTAAGATGTATTAAAATCTGGATCCTTGCCCTCAGTTACTGTGCTTTACAAATGTATTTCACTTATTCTTAATAAGTTGTATATTTTTAAATATTGTATCTATAATTTGAGTATAATACAAAAGTTGTTTTTTTAAGACAGGGTCTCTCTATGTAGTTGGATGTCCTGAAACATGCTATGTAGACCAGGCTGGCCTCAAGCTCAGAGATCTGTGTTGGGATTAAAGATTTGTGTGTGCCAGCATGCCCAACTGTGTTTCCTTCTTGATGCAGACCCTTCACTGTCTTCATTTGATTTCACATGTCTCATAGTACCATAGGCTGAACTAGTAGCTGCCAAATAGTATTCATATGTAACAAATGATTTTATTTGTATGAAATTCTATAATAGACAGATTTAATTTATGGTACTATTACACGAAAGAGGATTGGCTGCAAAAGAGAAGTGAGGAAACTTAATTGGGTAATAGAAATAGTTGTGTCTTGATAAGCATTTGTCAGATTTAATTGAATGCTGTCTACTTAAGATCTCAGCTTTTCACTCAATTATAAAAAGTTGAAAATATCAAACCATAAACAGCCAAGAAACATAAGATACTTCCTAGTTACCAAGAAAAGATAAATACAAACCTCACAAAATGTCAGCACATACTGTTGAAAGGACTAAAGTTAGAGAGACTGATAGAACCAAACTTATATAAAAATACGAACTAACTGAAATGACCAGTGTACCATGGTGTGTACACAGATTGATTAAAACATTTTAGGACACTGTTTGCCCATAGCTAGTAAAACTAATCCTGTGCACAGTTGTGACCCAGAAGTTCCACTCCAGATATGTAGAGCATATTGTCCAAATGGAGCCACATGAAAATAAAAAGCTTCTATACAGTATAGCATATGAATGGGGTGGGTTTTGACCAGAATATGTTGCTATCCTATTTTTTTTACATGTGTGGCAATTAAAAATTAAGGCATCATCGGGCTAGCATGAAACCCAACATCAGGGAGATTCCCAGGAATCCACAAGGATGACTCCAGCTAAGACCCTAAGCTATAGTGGAGAGGGTGCCTGAACTGGCCTTCTCTTGTAGTCAGAGTGATGACTACCTTAACTGTCATCATAGAGCCTTCATCCAGCAACTGATGGAAGCAGATGCAGAAATCCACAGTGAAGCACTGGGCTATGCATCTGGAGACCAGTCCAGAAATGGGGGTGGGGTGGGGAAGGGAAGAGCAATAATACGAGCAAAGGGGTCAAGTCCATGGGGATGCCCACAAAAACAGCTAACCTGAGCTAGTTGGAGCTCATTGACTCTGGACTGATAGCAGGGAAACCTGCATAGGACAAACAAGGCCCTCTGAATGTGGGTGACAGTTATGTGACTGGGGCAGTCTGTGGGGCCACTGGCAGTGGGACCAGGATTTATCCCTAGTGCTTGAACTGGCTTTTTGGAGCCCATTATTTTTGGAGAGACACCTTGCTCAGCCTAGATATAGGGGGAGGGGACTTGGTCCCCTCAAAGTGATGTGTCAGACTTTATTGACTCCCCATGGGAAGCCTTACTGAGGAGTGGATGGGGTGGGGTAGAAAGAGCCAGAGGAGAGGAGGGAGTGGGAACTAGGATAGGTATGTAAAATGAGAAAAGATCATTTTAAAAAATTAATTAAAATAAAAAAATAGTACAGAAAATTGCTCTTTCCTTCCCCATGCCAGAAGACTACAAAGAGTTTAGAGAAATTTCTTTACAGAAAAGTTATGTATAATTCAAAAATTATATAGAAATCATTATAGATTGAGTTCTGAAATGCTTAATATCCTAGCGAAAGTGAAGAGAAAAAATGTATACAACAAACGTGTTCAGCTGCCTGGCATTGATTGCTGATAAACATCCCAATGGAGAAAACCTATGGAAGTCAGCTGCTCTTGTTACATAGGACTTATGATTACAGGACAGCGGTTTCCTTTTCTTGATAATTGTGCTTTGCCATCTCCCCTCTGCTATGTCCTGCCAATCCCTTACTTCTTTCTGCCTGTCTCATGCTATAACTTGCCCAGAAAAGTCTTCTCCCCAAAATATTATTGGTCACCTATGTTCATGCATCCTGTGCCTTCCCTTCAGGATACTAACTGTAATAAAAGTCATTTATAATGATGTGATTGATATGTGTCCCATTCATCAAACTTTAAATTTCACAATTCAGGTGGCCATGTCTATGTTCACCACTATTTGCCCTCATTTCCCTTCACCGAGAAATCATTCAGCAAATATATCTCAACTGCACACTAAATATTTCATTTGCTTAGAATTTTATGCCTAGGATATTGTACTAACTTCTGTTTGTGTTTCTGTCTAGAATGTGGCGGATCAGATTGCATTTCAAGTTGCTGGTGGATTAACAGCCCTTGAACACATCCTTCAAGTAGTGACCCCTGCCTCAAACATGAACACGGTTTCACGAATTCCTCCTAAGTAAGTATAGTTAGTTTCTTAATCTGAATTTCATTTGTAAGTAATTTCTGCCTTGTTTTCATATGGGGGAACCACAAGAAAATTGTGTGTTTGTATTTAGACTTGAATAGCAAGAGCTTATATTAAGGAGAAAAACAGGGTTGCTTGACTTCATTTACAAAACCCAAATTAGCCTCAAAATCCTTATAAGAAAATCTTTTTAGTCTGTGATTGACTCTATTCTTAAACCAAGAAGAATTGAAGAAGTCCTGGAATAGGAGTGGAAGAAAGCTAACCTTCTGTGTTGTATGTGAGAGTTAGGTCCATCGCCTGGAAATGAGCCTGCAAATCTACAGAAATCCCCAAACTCAGGAAGAGCATTCTGAGGCCAAGACTGCCAGTGTCTGGAGTCCCAGCTAGATTGCTGGAAACTGAATTGCACCTCAGTCACTAATGGTTGATTGTCCTTTGTCATAAAGATCCTATGTACATTTGGATCTAATTTCTATCTTCTAATTTGGTCAAGTCATATGTTAGTGTCTGTCCATTTGAAGTATAGTATTAGAATATTATTTCAGAATTATTTTTTCACAGTTGTAGCATATACAATTTCTAGGCAGTTTATGGGGATTCTTATTTGGAGTTTAAATGAGTTTTTGATAAAATTTTATCTACACCTCTGAGAAAATGTTACTCTTTTAGCTAGTAAAATAAACAGAAAGTTCCATTTGTCCTTTGGGTGCAATGAGGGATTAAAAAAAACACAACAGTTTGTCTTTTTTTCCTGATAAACATTTTGGTAAGATTAAAAACAAAAACAAAAAACCACTCACCACATTGACTTCAGAGTCCCACAAATCTAGGATCTGTTTACACCAGCAAGTGCCTTATTCACATTGTAGCTCTTTCCCTATTTGGGTAGAATGTATGTAAAAATCTTGCAAACTGTGGAAAGTGTTTTATAACTGTTAGGTGAAGTATCTTTAGTGGTCTTACCTGATTTAAATTATAGTCTGTTTTCATGAGGTACTTACAAGTAACACAAACTTCTTGACACAATTAACATGAGTTCCTTTGCTCTGCTGACAAGATAGAGGCGATTAAACAAAAGGTATAGACCTTAAGTCTGTGAGATAGAAAGCGCCACATCAGACAGTTGCAGCAAGCATAATGGTTTCTCTGATATTGAGGCATTTCTCATCAAAATATTTTATTCCCATGTCATTGCTGGGTATGAGAGATGAGAATCACTTCTGTGTTAATTGGCAAGAAAGGAAGGAGAAAAGGACTGAGATGTGTAAAAAGTACTTAAGATTAAAAAGTGAAATGGCATTTGATTCTGTGGTTCAGTGTTTTGATAATAATTAATAATTCATGTTGTCCAGCTTGAGTTTATCTTGAGATTTTTAATTTTTTTTTTTGTTTTTATTGCTTAGTTTCCTGGTGAGTGTCAAAACACATGATCCTAAGATCTTGGACTAGCAACCTAGATTAAATGCCATTTCTCAAAAGCTGCTTTTGCTACAGGCTAAGATCATGTTCTTATGCTTATCTGTATTTCTTTAATAAAGAAGAAGAAAGTTTCTACAGTTCCTAAAAAAAGACTTATGTGAGGAATAGTATGTTCCCGTTGGAAAAGAGAACTGGAACCCTGAGAGTCTAGTCCAGTGCCCTCAGTTGTCAGCAGCACTTGACCACAGTGCCATGATGAGAACTTGTTTCATTGCCAATAGATCTGAGTTTTCAGCTTTGCGTTGCCCACAGATAGAAACCAGCATCAGGAGCCATAGTCATCTAGTAGTAACTCTGGATTCTCTTGTCTGAGCACACACTCAAGATTGTAACTTTGTTTACCGTCTTCTTAGATACTTCTTAGAGCTACTGTGTTAAAGCCGAGTGTTCTGTGCTGCTTATCCATAGATAGGTGAGAGAACTTCTTCAGGCACTGTAGCCTGAGTCAGAGCAGGCTGCTGGGAATGTCAGTGTGTAAACTTAAAAATACTTTCTGCACAAACTCCTGCTGTAGCCCTGAACTGTCCATAGGACTTTGGTACCCCACTTGCTCCCAGATGGCCCAGATCTCCCTTTCCATCCCTGATTAATTCTTACTACTCATCTCCATGAACCTTCTGCCGTCTTATCTCATTCTGTATCCCTGTTTTCTCCTTCCTGTGATGCTGATGGCTTTTACGGAGAGAGCTGGCAGTTTAGGCTACCCTGTATTGTTTAATTTTCCTCAGTGATAAGCAGCAGACTTAAACCATTGTCTAGAAATAGCCATAATTTTGAACTCTGGAATCCTATGACTGACTGACTGTAAGCCTGATGCATCTCTGGCCAGAAGCCCTGAGTTCCATGTGCATAGAAGAACCTCTCCCTGCTCCTCTTTTCTTACCACACTGTGTATCTCAGTTACTTCACATAGTGACTCTTTAGCCTTGCTTTGTCCATAGTTATTGCAAGGTAGCTTCCTAAGAATAGTATTTCCTTCCATATTTCCTTTACTTTTAAGGATTCGTTTTGTTTTTTTCTATATTAATGTGTGTTTATGTGTGTACACATGTGTGCAAGTACCCTCACTGTGAGCTGCTTATTATAGGCACTTGAAATTAAACTTTTTTTCTCTGTAAGAGCAGGAAACTCAACTTTTGAGCCATTCTTCAGCTATTCCTCCCTCATAAACCCCTAAAGATTTCCTAAGGTGAAATTAAGAATATGGAACTAGAGATTTCATAATTTGTTTTTTCTTAGAAACAGAATAATACTATGTCATGTAAATGTACCATATTTTCAGTACCCATTTATGGTAGTTTGAATATAATTACCCCCATAAGCTCATAGGGAGTGGCACTATTAGGAGGTGTGACTTTGTCAGAGTAGGTGTGGCATTGTTGGAGGAAGTGTGTCACTGGAAGTGGGCTTTATGGTCTCATATATGCTCAAGCCACACCCACTGTCTCAATTTACTTCCTATTGCTTATGGCACAAGATACAGAACTCTCAGCTACTTCTTGAACACCATGTCAGCCTGCATGCTACTGTGTCCTGACAAGATGATAATGGACTAAACCTCTGAAACTATAAGCCACCCAATTAAATATTTTCCTTTATAATTAGAGTTGCTATAGTCATGATGTCTCTTCACAGAAATACAGATCCTTAAACACCGTTCATCAGTTGATGGATATCTAGGCTGTTTCCATTTCCTAGTTCTTGTGAATAAGGCTATGAAAGGGAAGAAGTACCTCTGTGGTAAATATAATATAGAGAGCGTTTGGGGTCTATACTCAAGAGTGGCAAAGCTTCATCATGTGGTAGATCTATTTTAAGGTTTGTGAAAAACTGCCACACTCATTTCCAGAATTGGCATACCAGTTTGCATTCCCACCAGCAACAATCAAATATTCCTCCTTTTCCCACATTGCACCAGTATGTATTATCGATTGTTCATTTGATCATGGCCATTCTGACTGGGGTAAGATGAAATCTCAAATTAGTTTTAATTTACATTTTCCAAATGGCTAAAGATGTTGAATATTTAAAAAAAAATGTCCACTGCTGCAATAGTGGCACAAACGATATAGGGATAACCAACCACCTTTCTGATTGGATCTAGACTCAAGTGGATGAAAACCATACCTGGCACTGTTAAAGGGACCAAGAACATATACTAGATAGGTCATAGTCCCTAAGAGATAACCTAAAACCTTTTCTACTAAATGGACATAGTATTAAAATGACTTCTAATGATTTGATGCTGTGGTGGTTTTCATGGGAATGGTTTCCATAGGCTCAAGTATTTGAATACTTGTTCCCCAGTTGGTGGAACTGTTTAGAAAGGATTATGAGATATGTCTTAATGGAAGAGGTATATCCTGGGTAGGGGTTAGAGTGTAAGGTTTAATAAGCCCACACAATCCCCAGTTAGTTCTTTCTCTATTTCTGCTTATTATGAATCATATGTGAGCTCTCAGGTACTGATCCAGCACCATGCTTGCCTGCCTGCATACTGCCATGTTCCCAGCTATGATGGCCATGGACTTTAACCCCCTGGAACCATGGGTCCCAAATTAAATGCTTTCTTGTATAGGTTCCCTTGGTCATGGTGTTTTGTCACAGCAATAGAAAAGTAACTAAGACAGAAGTAGACTAGTGATGATAGCTCTGACCATGTTGTTCTTTGGAGAAATGAAAGACTTTGGGACTTGGGGCTAAGAAAGTAGTTAAACACTGTAATTGGAGCTTAAAGGGTCATTCTAGTAGGAATGTGGAAGACAGTGGAGGTCAATGTGGACTATGGAGGCCCAGCTCGAGGGTTCAGAGGAGAACAATATTTGCAGCTGGCCTGGTGATATTTTGACAAAGATTGTGGATGGTTTTTAACCATATCTTAAGAATAATCTGCCTGAGGCTAAATTATTTGGGACTAATTTCATTGGTGGAGATTTGAAGACAGTCTAATATTGACTCCATTGTGTAGTTATTAGTGATCACACTTATATATGTCTATAATGAAAAAGAGGAAGTGGGGCAAAAATAAATACAGAAGGTACAATTTGAGGAGGAAAAGAGCACCAGGGAGTTTTTAATGTTGGATGCAAGGTTTGTGCTTAAAGAGATGAGAAATGAAATAAAGGGAGTGGTGCATTCAGGGTGAGACTCCACCCAGCTAATCCTGCAATTGGCACCAAGAAAAGGCTAAGGAATTACCTGTTTCTACAAAGCTACAAAGGAAAGCTTATGCAAATGAAATTCAAGATGGGGCCCAGTCTCCAGACCCAGCAGACTGAAGAACTTGATATCTTTGATATGATTGTGGCTTTAGAGTCATGAAGGATACAAGAGTAAAGGGCTATGGAATCTTCCTCAGAGATTAAGAAAAACTACTGAGGCCAGGGATGTAGTAGGGGCCTGATAGGCCATTGCATGAAGCTGTGAAAATGAAGCCAGGATTATGTTGGAAATCCCAAGACATTTAAGATGCCAGAGCTATGGGATACCACCAAGGAAAGCTGCAAACATGGAGTGGAACCAACCCACTCCAGAGAGAGAAGTGTGTTGCAGTTAGCTAAGCCGGAAGGACAGAGCTACTTAAGACTTTTGACATCAGACATAGAGTTCCAGGACTTGGAGTTCACCTGGCTGGGTTTCAGTCTTGCTTTTTTCCATATTTCCTCACTATGCCCCTATTCCTTCCTTTTGGAATAGTAATCTATAGTCATTGCCATTGTACGTTGAAAGTATGTGATTTGCTTTTTGATGTTATGAGGGGTTACAATTAAGAGATTACCTTGATTAACAGAAGAGACTTTGGATTTTGTAATTTTAATCCCACTTAAGTGTGAAAGACTGCGGTGGGGGGGGACTTTTGAAGTTGAACCGACTAAGCACATTTTGCGTTCTGATATGGCCACAAGTCTATGGGGGCAGTAAGTGGAATATGATGGTTTAAATGAGAATGATCCCCATAGACTCATATATTTAAATACTTAGTCCCCAGTTGGTAGAACTGTATGGGAAGGATTAGGCGATGGAGTGGCTTGGAGGTTTCAGGAGCCCACACAATTCTCAGTTGTGCTCTCTACCACTGATGTGGATCAGTTATAAGCTCTCAGCTACTGCTTCAGCACCATGTCTACCTGCCTGCTCTTGCCATGACCTTCATGGTCTCTGACCCTCTAGAAACATGAGTCCAAAATCATTGCCTTTATAAGTTGCTTTGAATATGGTTCCCTTGGGCATCAGAACAGTGTTCTAGAAATTTTCATCTCAGGAACAGTTTTGTGGACACACAGATATGGAAATAAGATTGAGATAGACCTTTATCCTTGGAGCTTACAAGCATGGAAAATGAGATGTAATAAACATCACTAGTATTGGCCTGCCATGTTTACAAAATAGCTCCCCTGGATGTATACATAAGACTTTATAAGAGGGATATTTTGCTGAAGATCCAGTATCTGTAAACACAGTTTTCTGAGATGACTGATCTTTTGTGTTTAATTTGCTGTCTCTTAACTCACATGTCTGCTGTCTTTGAAGCTCATCTACTGACAAATCTTTTTTTCACATTTAAAAATATATTTTTATCAAAATTTTCCTACATACAATATATTTTGATTACAGTTTCTCCTCTCCCAACTCTTCATCCTCCTACCAACCAAGCTCCTCACCCTTTCCATCTCTTTAGAAAATAAACAGGCAAACAAACAAAAAAGCAAACAAGAATTTTTTTAAAACAAAAATATACAAGGAACAAACACACAAGAAACCCGTAAAAAAAAAAACCAAATTGGAAGCTTTAATATATAAGCAAAACAACAACAATAACAAAAGTAAGATAAGAAGTGCCAAACAAAACACTATGAGTCAAATGTGTACAAAATACCATCGAGTTCATTTAGTGTTGGTCATCTATTGCTGGGCATTGTGCATCCTTGGGTGTTGTTTGAATACCCAGTGAGACTCCATTGGAGAAAACTATTTTTTTTCCTTGGTAAGTGTATGTCAATAGAAGATATCTTCATGGTGAGGAATGGAAATTCATGTCCACCTTTTCTTCAGCACTGGGACCCTGTCTGGCTTGAATGTGTGCAGGCCTTTTGAATTCTGCCAGTCTCTGTGAGTTCATAAATGAACCATTCTTGTTGTGTCTTGAACACACCGTTTCTATAGTGATGGTGTTTATCATCCTCTCTGGCTCTTACAATCTGTTTCCTCTTCCACAGAACTCTCTAAGCCCTGAGGGGAGGGGTTTGATGACGATGTACTCTTTAGAGCAGTTTGTTTCAAAGTCTCTTACCCTCTGTAAACTGTCCAGTTGTTGGTCTTTGTGTTAGTTCCCATCTACTGTAAGAGCATTTTTCTGATGATAACCCAGAGAGACAGTGATGTGTGGGTATAACTACAGCAGAATGTCAATGCTATATTCCTTTAGCTGAAAAATATTATTTCATTTTCCCAGGCCTCAGGCCTATTGAGTCTCAGGTTTTTGTCCATCTGAGTAGTGTCAAACATGTCCTTCATCTCATGAACTTGGCCTTAAATCCATTCAGATAATGGTCGGTAACTTCCACAATATGTGCCAACATATCAAGCAAGGTCACTACTGGAGATCACAGGTTTTGTAGCTGGGCTGATGATTACTTTTCTCTTTCAATAGTGTGCAGAGCTCTTTCCAGTACATGTCTGCTGTCTTTGAAGCTCATCTACTGATAAATCTTTACCTTACTCCTCATCCATACAGTGTAATTCAGACTCCCAGCTTTATTCCTTGTTATCCTCTCACCTTTCTTTTAAATTTTTTTTACTGTATTTATTTATTGGAGAAGGGTTGCATATGCCACAACCTATATGTGGAGGCCACAGGATAGCTTTCAGGAGTCATTCTCTCCTCTCATTTAACTGTGTGGGTCCTGGGGATCAAATGAAGCCAACAGTCTTAGCATGCACTTGCACCCACTGAATCATCTCTCAGGCCTCATCTTTCCTCTTACCTTTCCCTATCGCCTCAGCTCTCTTATTTTTATTATGTGTTTGGTTTTCAGGGTGTATTTTATACCACGTTATGCTTTCTCTAATGGCCATAGCTATTTAAACTGTTCAGTAAGAACATTTGATTTGAGAACAACCAATCTATAAGTCAGCCAGCAATAGAGAATTTGTAATCTAGCACAAAATGCTAACCTGAGCCAGTCTCTCAGGAATTTATAGTTGGGAAGTTGTAAAACTTGAACTTATTTTCTCTTGGGTATTGGATTTGAAAGAAAATAAATAGAAACTTCTGGGATAGCTATTACAAAGCTCTGTATATTTCAGTTTAGAGGGACTACAGAAAGTCGATTTAGGATGCACTCACCACAAGTGGGGAGAGACCAGAGCTCATTCAAGAGAGAGGAGTGTGCTGGAAATGACAGCACATCCATCCCACAGGGCTCGGACCGCCCTGTCCTCGTGAGCCTTCTGAATTCACCTGAGAGCTCTCGTTAGCCCTACTCTTTCCACTTGCAGAAACCTGAAACCTGATACTTTTTAAATAAAAAATACTAAAGATTCTTTTAACTCTAGATTGGATTGAAAATATTGGATTATTCCATAGAGCCTTCTTTACAATGCCATAGACTTTTGCTGGGCTGTGGTGGCACACGTCTTTAATCCCAGCACTTGGGTGGCAAAGGCTGGCCAATCTCTATGAGTTCGAGGTCAGCCTGGCCTACAGAGCAAGTTCCAGGACAGGTTCCAAAGCTACAGAGAAACCCTGTCTCCAAAAAACAAAAACAACAACAAAAGAAAAAAGAAAATGCCATAGTTTTGTTTTGCTTTCCAAAATCTCTCATTTAAAAGAAGACTGATGAATGTCCATTGTTGAAATCAGGAGAGAGAAAGTTGGTCTAGGGACTATTGGAACATTCAGTGAGCAGTAATGAATGCTTCTCCAACAAACTGGGACTGGCGGAACTTCCATTTTCTTACTAATTACAATCCTAATTTGTAAAATCTATATGGACATGACCTATGTTAAGCTTGCTGTCCCTAAACTGTAAGATAAACACATTCAAAACTGGCATGCTTTCAAGGAAAATAACTTGCATTCAGAATCAAAGATAAGAAAATATATGATAATGCAGTTCTTTGAACATGTGAGTTCTAAAGGAACAGGTAATGGTAATTGCCACCGTCTTTATTCTTTAAGGGTTCCTCATCCTTTTAGAATTAGAACTTAGTTTAGATCTTTAGAGCATTATTTTCTATTTATAAACAACTGAAAAATATATACTGGAAAAAAAATATTTAGACTTTGCTGTCTAAAACATGATCACAGTGGACCGTGTCTGGCCATCTTAATAAAAAGCAAGTGTTTTAATAAGAATTTAGTCACTACGCCAATTACATATCTGACACTAGGAGCTAATTGCCTAATTTTAAGGCGAGGTTAATATGTTTAAGGTTAGTAAGACCTGGTGGTGGTGGGGCACGCCTTTAATCCCATCACTCAGGAGGCAGAGGCAGGTGGCTCTCTGAGTTTCAAGGCCAGCCTGTTGTACAGAACTAGTGCCAGGACAGGCACTAAAGCTACACAGAGGAATCCTGTCTCAGAGGGGGGAAAAAAAGGCTCACAGAGTGGTTACATATGTATGCCTATCTTCCTTTCTTCATGCTCCCAACCCTAAATCCTAGCAGCATAATTCAACTCAAAACTTTAATCCTGCAGCTACAGCATGAAGCTCTTTTTGTAAGTTAATAATGTATTTATTATTAGAATTAGCTGTAATTTTAACAACTAGAAAATAGGTATCATATTTTGTAAGACAGTGTTTATTGAAAGCAGTAAAATTTTACAGCATTTAACAAAAGAAACAAATGATTGGTTTGTCTCATTTCAGGGAAGGCTTTTTTTATTTTAATCACAATTCTGCTCATCTCAGGGAAACCATAGTATCTATCTATCCTAAAACATGGTGTGCTCAAGCAGTAGACACAGACTTTCAGGGAACTACACCTTCTCTTACTCCTCTCTCTTACACATCATGCAAAGAGAGCCAAATGCTCAGCTGTGCACCAAACTACTACTAGAAAGCACCCTCAGGCACGATAAGAGAAAGTGACACTACAAGGTCCTGGGCACATGTGCTGTGAAAAGCAGCAGTGGCAGTGTTAAGACTGGTGTAGCCGTGCCTGCACAAAGGCAGTCGCTTTCCACATGGGACTGTCACATAATAAATTTATTTAATAACTACAGGATCTATTATATTTTTACCAAATTACCATTTTATATAGGTAAAGAAACAAAAGTTTTAAAAAACTGGTTTCTTCCCCATCATCACTTTAGCTGAACTGAGACTATCATATACTCCCTCCTCTCTGCCTATTGCCTACCTACTGTCACCAAAAATAGCTTAACCAACCTGTATTTATTGAATTTCTTATATTCCGAGATCTGTATGTTTGTCATCAAAAAAATCTTTTGCCGCTTTGAAGAATATGAGATTAATAAATATATTCTGTATCACATCATACTACAAAAGAAAAAAGAACAATGTAATTTAAAGTGTTAGTATCTGAGGACCTTTGGTTGAATATCTCATAAGCTAGAATTTGTGGGGTGGCAGTGCTATATGTACTGCCATATTGTATATGTATAGTATAGTGTTGTATGTGTTTACTGCTTTAATTAAATGAAGGCATTTCATTGGTATAGTTTTAAAGGCTGATAATGTGACTGCGGAGGATTTGTTGTTACTGTGTTTTTATAGTTTGTGTGTGGGAAGACCGTCATTGTTTGTTTGGCCAACCTTGATTTATGCTTTTTGTAGTTGGATGTGGGTACTGTGTGTGAGAGATGGTTTGGGGCCACCTTTTTTTTTTCATAACAGACTAGGAATTAAATTCATTGGTACATCATTTGGTACCGTGAACCAAAATCACTTGTAACTATTTGTATGTAGAAGATACAATGTTGAGGGGAAATGTAACAATTATATTCAGGGGCTGAAGAGATGGCTCAGTGGTTGAGAGCACTGCCTGCTTGCTCTCCTAAAGATTCTAAATTCAATTCCCAGCAACCACATGGTGGCTCACAGCCATCTGTAATGAGATCTGGTGCTCTTATCTGGCCTGCAGGCATGCATGCAGACAGAATGCTGGGTATATAATTAATAAATAAATAAATCTTTTAAAAAAATATTTTCAGAAAAAGAAATGCAAGATTTCTGTGTATTGACTGCCTATTTACGATAAATTTGTCAAATAATTTCCTTCTCATAAGTTCAGATGTAGCTTTTTAAATAATTGGGACCCATGTTGCATTCCACTGGTCCACTATGTCATAGACTTTCAGTAATGTTAGCAAAATACTATTTACCAGTATGGAAGAAACTTAAGATCTAACCCACTGCTAAATAATTGCATATTTATAGACAGGAATAATTAATATATGTATTAAATCACATTTTATCTCTAAAAAACAAGTAACTTTCTCCAGTAGGCAAAGTAAAATGAAATGTTTTAGAAGCTAACTAGCCATAGTGATTGATAAATATATTTCTTCACTTAGCGTACTAAGGTATTCTGTTTATGTCTCAAAGGCTTTTTGCAGAGATGGTTACAGTTGACAGCTGTTGAACCACTAATAAGATTAAAGTAAAGAAATTAGTTGTGTCAACTTTAATCTGCTGTTTAGCACTGCAAACCACCTGGGGTCTTCTCCAGAGCCATCTTATTTAATACTGAACTTTAAATTACATAATGGGATCCTATCTTAGATTATGTTTAAAGACTTTATAATAATAGCTGCCTTATATCAAATTAATATTAGCAGTAAAAATAATGTTTTAGCACTAGAAATAAAAAATTATTAATTTGATACTTACCCTACATTTTAATGTATTATTGTAATGTTTCAACGTACTCTCTAAGTTAGAGGTTAATTTGAGAAAATACAGATGAACTTATTAAGTCAGTGCTTTAAATATACATATAATTTTCAATCTAAAATTAAAATGTCACTTGGAATACTGAAATTGCATATTCTGTTTGTGCCTAATTTATCAGTTTAAAACACTTTGAAATATCACATCTAGTTGGAAATTTCTTACTCCTTGCTCTGAGGAATTTTTATAGATAGGACAATTAAAGTTAATTTAAATTTCACTGACATTTTATTATGTATGTAGCATAATATTAATGTTGATGCAGTGAAAATTGACTAGTTAACAGACAGGATTAGCATCATGGAAAGACCCCTTTTGAATGGATGGGTGTTTGGGTGTTTAAGTCATTTGCTGAGCCCCTCACTCTTAACTCTCCCAGCACCTGAAAGCTCAGGAAAGGCAGTGGGGGTTTATACTAGCTACAACAGGGTGTGGCCAGTGAGATGGCGCTGCCTGGCAGCCTGAGTGAGTGTGACCCCTGAACCACACGGTAGAAAGACAGAAAAGATTCCCACAAGCCGTCCTCTAATCATACGTGCATTGTGGCACATTAAATTTCATATGATTTTTAAAAGCAAACTTGAAAAACAAACCAGGACAAATGGTAGAAATTTTAACCTTTTCTCAATAACTAACACTCTGAGTCACCTGTCGCAATTATCAATTTCAATTAAAAAAAACTACAAAAATGTGCCACAAATCTAAATTCTCTGTTGTGAAAAAATGTCAAAATTGAATAATTTCTTTCCTGTTTAAATTTCAGCAATATTCTTTATATAAATTTCTCGCTGGCAAAACATCTTATTTACTGGGTATCTTTAAAACAAAACTTTACAATGTTTCATGAAACACATCTTTTTAGCTTTTTAAGTTAGCATTAAAATAATGAGAAATGTTGTAGCATTTGCATTCATGCATACTTTATTCTTATGAATCTCTCTTTACCCATTGCCTTCCCTCTCCCCGCATTGCTCCCGTTTGCTTTTGTGTCATACACACTCTGCCTTTCTCCATCTTCTTCTTTAAGATCTCTTCCTCTTATCACAGTCCCTTTTCTGCCTTGAGACCTAGACACTCACACACACATGGGCACACATAGGGACACACACAAACACACAACATGCAGATAGAAATGCAAGTCTAGAGTCTGCCTCTGAGAGAAAACATGAAGTATTTGCCTTTCTGCGTCTGGTTTGTTTCATTTAATATAATGATGTCCTCTTGTATTCATTTTCCTACAGATGTCATGTTTCATTTTTTATAAATACATAAAATTCCATTCGATACATGTGCCATATTTTCTTTTTCTATTCATCATTGATGGGGCAGTTCCATTTCTTAGCTTTTGTAATTAATGCAGTGGTAACATGCATGTATAACTACAGTGTTGACTTAGTCCTTCATATAAAATATATGCCCAAGAATGATATAGTAGAGTCATATAGTAGTTTGCTCTTAATTTGTGAAAAATTTCCATGCTAATTTCTATAGTGACTGTACCAGTTTACACTCCTGCCAACAATGAAGAGGGTTCCTCTTTCCCTCTGTCCTCAATAGCATCTGTAGTCATTTATTTCCTGCTGATGGCTGTCCTGACTGGAATGAGGTGGAGTCTCAAAGTAATTAATCTCAAAGTAGTTGTAATTGGTATTTTCTTGTTGGCTAAGAGCGTTGAACACTTTTTCAACTACTTATTGACCTTTGTATTTTTTCTTTTGAGAACTGTGTGTTCAGTCCATTTATTGAATTAATGATTTGTTGTCTATTTTTTGCTGCCCTTTGTATATTCTAAATGTAAATCCTTTTTTAATAGAACTGAATATATTTTATTAGATTTATTTACTAAAATATATAAGATAAAAGTGTAATTTATATATCTACAAGAATATACACACATGAAAATCTGATAAATGAGAAGCTTCTGTAGAGCAAAGGACACTATCATTAAGACAAAAAGGCATCCTACTGATTGGGAGAAGATCTTCACCAACCCCACATCAGA
>LOEQ01004386.1:13016-32222 GCA_001685075.1 Bramus lutescens | reverse complement strand
GGACACCAGAAAATGGAAAGACCTCCCATGCTCTTGGATGGGTAGGATCAACACCAGCACTCATATTATGAAAGACAAAGGCCACTGATTTTAATGGTAATCTCATCTGAGAACCTGTCTTCAAAGGGACATGTCGCTTGGCATGAACTGAATGTCTAGATAATATGTTTGTCTTAGTCAGGATTTTCTAAAGCAGTGGTTCTCAACCTAACTAATGCTGCAAGCCTTTAATATAGTTTGTAGAGACTCCAAATCAAAATATTATTTAGTTGCTACTTCATAACTGTAAGTTTGCTACTGTCATTGTGATGTAAATATCTGATATGCAAGATAACTGATATATGACCCTCAAAGAAGTAGTAGCCCACGGATTGAAAATGACTGTGTTGCAATAAATAAATAAATAAGTAAAAAAAATTTGAAAAGCAGGGTGGGGGTGGAGCGGTGAAGACAGTTAAGAAAGTACAACAGGAACTGACAGTGAAATCTCTTGAACATTCTGTGTCAAAGTCTTGTAATACTAATATTGAATGAGTAATGGGTACGTAACACTGTGAAGAACGCCAATTTACATGTTAAACTTGGCTCTGGCATCAGGTAGACCCAATGCCAAACCTCTACAGCCACAGGAATGGGGGTTATTAAGAGACAATTGAGAGCCTCAGAGCCTCTCACCAGCCTATGTCAAAAGGGCCGATTAAAGGGGGGTTTTATGGCCATTTACTCTTAAAAAAAAATAGGAAATACCTTTGTCAGGAAGGGCAAACCTACTTAGGATGTGAACAAGCAGCCAGTTATCACCTTAAATTTTACCTCCATTCACAGATGTTAGGTGAGGTAAGCTCAGTATAATATCCAAAGGTTTAGGTCTGTCAATGCAGCCTTCAGAGCCCTGGGACCAGAAGTTTCCTGGTGAGGTTTCTGAGCCCCTGAGGTATTGGCATTGCAAGTTTACAGCACAGGAGATTTCCCAGAGCCAACTTGCTTTTATTCTCCGTGGCTCTAATTGCTCTCCATAAGCTCCACACCTCTGCTCCCTTTCTTCCTTTCCTTCCTCTGCATTCTGCAGCCTTAATTTAGGCACAAGAGCATCTTCTTCATGAAATCTCAAATCTGTTTTTCCCAATCACAGCTTTAAGAATGCTTTTTTTGTGACCCCCAGACATCACATCTTATAAGCCTGATTATACTGAATTATAGTTATTTATTTATCTGTTTTCCTAGTAGTCCTAAAAATCCATGAAGACGAGTAGCTTATTACTATATCCAGTGTCCTAACAGAGGAGAACAGACTTGGTATAACATTGAATGAATATATGAGTAAATAAATCAATACCTACTGATTATTGGTCACAAGCTAAAATTCATAAGGTGACTATGAAGTCTTATATACAGACATACCAGCAAGAATTAGAGAGAGCAATATGGAGAAGCTAGCAGAGATGCAGGCTAGCATTGCCATAGACGATAACACCAGCTATTTACAGTGAGGCAACGTGTATGAATCAAAGGCTCATGGTCCATGGTTTTATTTACTAAACAAGTCACTAAAATATAGGTAAGACATTGTAGTAAAACAAGGCAAAAAGACATAATTTGTATTGCCTCATTTAATTTTCAGAATACTATTAAAAAGTCACTGTCACTTGAGTCCCTGAGAATCTGACTTTAGATCAAAATCACAGAGTCAAGAGTCAAATCAGGGACCACCTATACAATATAACTGACTGACAGTTTTCAGCAGTGTCAGTGTCATGAAAGGCAGGGCAAAGGGAAAACTGTCACTGTACAGGGAGACTAAGGATCAGCCACTAAGTGTAATATGAGACCCTGAAGAGGAAGAGAGATAAATGGGGAAACATATTTAAATAAACTTTGTAAAACAGTTTTTATTGACTCAGTCCTAACTTCTTCCTTTCAAAAGTTGTACTATGGTTTTGTTGACAGCAGGGAACACTGGGTTAACTAGGTCTACTATTTTTATAATGGATTTGTTGATCTAAAATTATTTTAAAGTAAGAATGATGAAAATACTAAGTCTCAATCTTTTCCCTCAGTTGTACACTATAATTGTTTGGAAGAATTTATTCTGTCAATAATGGAAGAAGAAACATTGCTTTAAATAGAACACGGAACTGAATAGAATGGCTTTAAAATGTGAAAGGAGGAACAAAATCTTACAGTAAAAGAAAAATATATCTTGATTCTTCATGCTTTTAAGGGGAAAAAACTTTATTAATAGAAATGTTATGAGACAGTGAAACAAGGCTATGATCCCACCTTCTAGGAAATCCCTGCACAGGGAATAAGATAGGTTATGTCTTAGCTTGGGCAGCCATGAGAAAAATACTACAGATGTGTAGCTCTTATACACTGGGGAATTTTTTTACTCATAGTTCAAAAAAGCTGGAAGTCCACAATCAAGGTACTAACACAGTCAGGCTCTTCTGCAGACCCTCTCTGTGCTCAGAGGCTTGACATGGCAGAGAATGGCCCCTTAGCTGCCTCCTGGGAGAGGCTGGTCCATTCCTGAGGGCTCTACCTGCAGAAACTAATGACTTCACAAACAATTCATCTGCATATATCAGCTTTACATATTAAGATTCATTTGAATTTGGGGCGGGGAGATCACAAACTTTGATTTATCATATAGAAATGCTGAGATGACATCCTTTGCGGAGAGCTGTGGAACTGTGGAGGAAGACATTCAGTAATTCTACCTGGTCCATCATAAAGGACACAAGCTGGCTCTTAGCCCCTCATAATTGCTCGCATTTATTCAGTGCCAGCTATCAGTTGAGGTCTTGTTAGGTAGCTTATTTCCCTCTTGGTTGAAAGCCCTAGTTTCTTTTAATATTCTTTTGTTTGTTTGGTTTTTTTTTTAGTATCTCTCAGAAACACTTTTAATTTGGCAGTAATAGATTTTGCCACATCATGTATTTATTCTATTCTGTTAATTTTCCTCAGTTTGGATCCAGAGACACTGGTTTTGTCAAACACATTTTAGTCCTTCTTCCTTATCCTGATTGTCTCTGTTCCTTTTAGGCTTGTGATCTTATAGCTGTCAGTTGTCCAGTGCTATGACTGGCTTTGTAGCAATGAGGCGAGAAAGGTGTATTTCCTAGTTTGGGATGGATGCTGGTGGTGACTTTTATGTTTCTGGTAACAATTTGAAAATTTGAATACATTTCTGTCTTTCTTGGTAAATGGTTTTCATGTACATATAACTGAAATATGAACTGCTAACTTGATAATACCCCTTAAATAAGAGATAAAGAGTAGTCACCAACACATTGTTTAGAAGTGATAGAAAAATGGAGAAAAGAAGCTAATTGTGACCTAGTAGAATTTACAGGGTCCCTCAGCCTTCCCGGTTCCTGATAGATCCAAATGCTTTAAGACATTTCTTTCCCCTTCTGGCTGCTTGAAACTTGCCCTAGCACTCAGACACTTCACTTCAGTTGCCCTTAGTACTGCTCAGGTGACTCCGGTACAGGGCTTTGTATAAGTCCTTATTCTAGAAGCCCGCAGTCGAGAGGAGAGGAAATGACAAGATTTCAGAGACTCTGTGAACAGTTCTGTAACCAGAGACAGCAGTCCATGAGACCTAGATGAGTGCCTAGCACATCATGGTTCTTCTAGATGTGATGGATGGAAGAGCTATTGTACCCTGGGGCATTTGGAGAAGGTGGATTTGACTATGCCTTGAATTTGAATGAAGTTTCTGAGGGTCTGGGTTTTTAATTTAAAAAAATATAAATCAATATTTGTAACACTATAAAAGTACATACGTCTTAAAATGTTAATACAAAGTTGTATTTTTAGGATATGCTCTATGGGAATTTATTTGGAGCTCTACAAAAACCAGTTTATTAAAACAAATTTTTCCTAAGAATAGAAGCCAACCCTGGTATAGTATCTCTGTTGAAGCATGAAAAGTTTAAAACACATTAAAATGGATTGCTTTCTTCATTAAGTAATTAAGCATCTTCTCTTAATTGTAGTTGATTCCAGAACATGGAATTTTATATGTCTCCTTAAGGAATCTAGACAAACACATTTTTCAGGTAATTAAAAAAAAGACCAATGAAAAAGCAAGATGGCAAAGTAGGAAGCCTGAGACCTTATTCTGCAACAGAGACACACTGACTTAATATATTGGCCAATTTGCCTCTTTGGGAAATCCAGAAACCACTTAGGAAATTGCAGTACACCATACAGCCTGACCAGAAAGTCACACTGAAGCAGGTAAAAGAAGCTCTTTCACTTTACCCATGATTATAGTTTGTCAGGCCACCCCACCTCAGTGCCAGGGAAGAGGGGTTTGCCTTACCACTTTTCCAAAACAGAGTTAGAGACGTAGAGACAGCACTGCTAGCAAGCTGATTTCTGTCTTCCCATACCCAAGTGCTTGGAAAGAACCAGCATGGCCTGATGGGAATGAGTACTGAATCCAAAGACAACTCGCTGTAGGACCAAAGAATCCTGGTGCCTCAGAGTCTGTGAGCAGGGGAAGACACTCAACTCTAGCTATTCTGTCAGTCTTAGAAAGAAGAGTGGAGCCAGTGGGTCTGTGTTTCACCTTTCAGTGAACTTCTTGAAGGACTGTGTTTGTCTCACTTCTCTTGGCGTTCTCAGTGGAAGCAAGCCTACTTTGGATGTTGTTGAAAAGCTGAGAGAGCAAGGAAACTTAGTACATTTCAACCAAAGAATGTTCAGAGATGATAACTTCCTGATTTAAAAAGCCTCTTCCTTTACCTAGACAGGGTATCCACGTGACTCAGAGAACTTTATGTCCTCCAAGGGAGATGACGGAACCCACAATCTCTGTGTCAGTTTATTCTTGAGAGTCTTTCCAGTTGGAAGCTAGTCTAGAAGAGGAGGCAATTTATCAAGTTCACAAAACTCATCAAAAGTTACAAAAATGGCCTGGTAGTGGTGGCGTACACCTTTAATCCCAGCACTCAGAGAGGCAGAGGCAGGTGAATTTCTGTGAGTTTGAGGCCAGCCTGGTCTACAAGAGTGTTGATTGAGGTTTTTGTCCTGCCCAGTCCCACAACCATTTAGTCCCAAAGAAAACACACAGAGGCCTACAGCCTCATGGTAAAATATAAAATAATACAAATGGGTTAATTTAAAAGATAAGAGTGAGCTAGAAATGTACATAAGCTAATAGGCCAAGCAGTGATTTAATTAATACAGTTTTTGTGTGATTATTTCGAGTCTGGGCAGCCAGGAACGAACAAGTAGCCTCCAACAACACAAGAGCTAGTTCCAGGACAGCTAGGGCTGTTACACAGAGAAACCCTGTCTTGAAAAACAAACAAACAAAAAAGTTACAAAAATGCACAAAGAAACAGAAATATGAAACCAGGCTGCGGTGGAGCATGCCTGTAGTCCCAGTGCTTGGGAGGCAGAGGCAGACGGATCTCTGTAAGTTCAAGTCCAGCGTGGTCTAGAAGAACTAGTTCCAGGACAAGCTTCAAAGCTACAGAGATACCCTGTCTCGAAAAACCAAAGAAAGAAAAGAAACGAGAAGAAACAGAAATATGGCTTAAGTAAAGAAACAGCTAAATCTATTGAGGAGTCCTAAGGAAGCAGAAGTATGTGGACTGACAAAAAAAAACCAGCTGTCAGAAAGATGCTTTATAGACTCGGAAGACACTGCATGGGAAAATGAAAATATCAACAAAGATAGAACATATATTTAAAAGAGACAAGCATATTTGGAAGTGAAGGATATAATAAATGCATAGATAATTTTGCTGTAGTGATTCCAGATTCCAAGCTCCATCAAGCAAAGAGCTACAAATTTAAACCAGGAGCTTAAATAGACATTTCCTCAAAAATATGTATAATAAAAGACAAAAGATATGTGAAAAGATTATCTAAATCACTAATCCTCAAGGAAATGCACATCAAAAACACAACAATGTAAACTTCACACTGTTAAGATGGCCATAATTGCTATTTAAATCAGAAAATAGCAGTTACTGGTAAGGACATGGCTAAACTGGAAGCCTTATTATGCACCACTGGGAAACAAGGTGGTACAGCTGCTGTGGAAAACAGTACAAATGCCCCTAATAAGATGACAAAATGGAACTGCCATATGATCACAGCTTTTGAGCATTTATCTAAAAGAATTAAAATTTGGATCTTGAATAAATACTTACCTTGTCATGTTCACTATGTATTCACAAGGCCAGGAGGTAGGAATAACCCACATGCCCATCAGTAGATGAGTAGGTTTTAAAGTGATATATGCAAAGAACATTACTAAGCCTTAAAAAGCTATAGCATGAATGAATATTGAAATTATGGCTAGTTATAAGTGAAATTAATACTTGTGGCCAAATACCTAATAATCAGGGGAGGATTTATTTAGGCATATGGTGTGAAGGAATGCAGTTTATCACAGTAGGGAAGAAGGCATGGGAGCAAGAAACAAAGAATGTACAGGAAATAAGATCAGGACCCACCCTAAGTGTTCTGTAACTTTCCAGAACAGTTCTACTGGCTGATAACCACATGTTCAAACACACCTTCATATCCAGAATATTTCACATCCAAATCATAACACAAACAAAATAAAATACTACATGATTCTAGCTATATAGGGTATCAAAAATATTTAAGCTCTTAGGGAAAAACAATGAGGTGTGTTTCAATAGAACATCAATCATGAATGAGGAAAATTTCTAGATGTTTCATAACCATGCATATATAAATTAACAATATTGTAATAGATACTTAGAGATTTGTAAGAGGACTAATATATGTTATGCATTTTATGTCATTCACCAGAACACTGATGGTGCTAATCAGTGCTGTTGAACAGTTGACTGACAGACATTTGATGTTGAACTGAAACCGAGAGGTTCACCAGTCTAATGAGCAGGTTGATGTAGAAAAACAGGTCCCAGAGCTACCTACATGCAGAGTCATGACCTGAACCTTACTCCCCTAAGTGCTTGTCCAAGACTTCACCTATGAACTCAGTTGTGTCCTTACTTTATTAAGTACACAAATGAAACATCAAAATGTTGTGACTTTGATTGTATGTTTAATGTCATTTTAGTAGGATATGGTAAAGAATCAATTAATTAAAAGAGTTATAATTTCTTGATGGTTCATTGTGTTTTTTAATCCTTTAAATTTTTTTAGTAGTCTTGTTTCTGATTCATAGTGATCTATTCTTTTGAAATATTCAGAAAATAATGCTGATAAATCTCAGGTATGTGTTTTATAGAGCTGAGGGGGTTGTTAATTGAAAAGTGATGTACAAACCTTAAATAATTGATATGATACTGTTGAACCAAAGAAGTCGTTGGGCTTTTTAGATGACAGGAAAGCCCTGAATTCAAACAAAGGAAATATAAGTGCAGTCTTAGAACAGGGGATTGTTTTTCATTTAACCATGTGCAGACCCATCCAGGTGCCTGATTGATTTTCATTATAGCCACAAGGCCTGGAACTCTCTTGGTTGCCACATTGTTTTCTTTATCCTGAGCAACCAGAACATGGGCTCCATAGTTAATTACATGGGAGTAGAAATCTCATTGCTGAAGGGAACTGTATTGAACTGAACTCTTGCTGAACTTAACTCTTCCTGATGTCAGTTGCATCTTGTTTTATTGTTTCTTCACCCTGTACCACTTGCTTGGATTGTCCCATATATTTCCTTCTTCAAAAATAAAATAAGCTCGATTTATGTTTGCCGAGCTATGTGTCTTATAGGAGAGAATTGCAGAGCTAGAGAGATAACTTTCATAGGACAATGGTGTCAATAGGTTGATGGGAGACTGTGAAGTAGGATGCTCACCAGGGTTCCATAACCTGTTACTAGTGTAATCAGGGTAAAATTCATCTTTAACATGCTGAAAAATATTATCATCCTTAATTTTTATATGCAAAGATATGCTTAAGAAATAAATGCAAGGGTTAGTAAGAAGGCACCATAGGTAAAGGTTCTTGATGTAAAGCCTGACAACCTGAATTTAGTCCCTGACACCTATGTGGTGAAAGAAGAAAACCAACTCTTTCTAGTTGTCTCCTGACCTCCACATGCATGCTGTGGTATGAGTGGCCCTCCCTCTCACATGAATACATATATGCACATGCAATTGATTATAACAAGTTTTTAAAATTAATGTGAAAATTAAATTTATATATTCAATACTTTCATATTAAAAATATCTGTCACAAGATTCATTGCCAGCACTTGTACTAAGCTTGTGTTGTAGCACACTGGTAGTGAGACCCTAGGTTCAGTCACCACAGCACATATCCATACACAAAACTAGACAAGAAAGTACTTCAGGAAAGAAGGAAGATTAATAAAAATGGAAATTCCATAGTACTTAAATGTTTTTAAAAATGACTTAAAGCAAAAATGTCAGCATTGTCATTTGTGCTGCATGGGATAGTGTGCATATCATCTGACCCAAAGTAAACCTATGAAGTTACAGTCTTTCTACATTTTATTTATATGTGTATGGCTGCTTTGCCTGCATGTGTTTGAGTGCTGCATACATGCACTGCTTGCAGAGGCCAAAAGAGGGCATTGAATCCCCTTAGACCGAAGTTAGAGATGGTTGTGAACCACTATGTGGGCTCTGGGAATTGAACCCAGGTCTTCTGGGAGAGCAGCCAGTGCTTAATATCTGAGCCATCTCTCCAGATCCATTTTTCTACATTTTGCACAAAGTTGCACAGTATCAATTTAGAGTGTATAGTGAAAGTTAAGACTGTATATGGTAATACCTTTAGAGCAAACACGAGCAATATAAAACTCAGAACTCAATAGTTAAACTGAAACTGGCTTCTAAAACATACTCAAAAATTTAACAGAAAAAAGAACTAGAGAATAAAGCAGGAGAAAAACAAAGCAGTAGTGAAACAATGAACCTAATGTAGTAATAATTATATAATGAATGTTTACCCTTGTTGTGAGGCAACCATTGAAGCAGATGATACAAAGAAGGACCCAGCTATTACGTAAATAAGATGTATCTGAAATAAAAATAAATATAATTTAGACCCTGGCATGGCTTTAATCCCAGCACTTGGGAGGCAGAGGCAAAATCTCTGTGGGTTTGAGACCAACCATATGCCAATATGATCAAGGCATTTCTTCAGTTGAGGTTCCCTCTTCTCAGCTGATTCTAGAATATGTCAAGTTGATGATAAAAACTAACCAGAACATAGTCATAAAAACAGGCAGTCCCAGTACCCAGATGGGAAATAGGTAATGTTGGGGTAGCTTGTGGTAGGATGTTGCTGGTCTGACTACTGTAGGGAGCCAACTACAGCTCGAAGTAAGAGGCTGTCAGTAGTATCAGGATAGTTCAGTTGACCCCTAACTCAGTTAGAAGGCTTGGTAGCCCCTATCCAGAAGGAAAAACTAGGAAAGAAACCTGAAATAAAAACCAAGACCCTAAGAAGATTAAGAGTTATACAGAGGCCCACGTGTATATGTTGCGCACGATGAGAGAACATACACTAAGAGGAAGATCAGGAGAATAGAACAGTGAAGACAGGTCTGAGTAAGTCAGGTAGGATGGAGCAGAGAGCAATACAGGTGAGTCTGGTGTGGAGCGTGGGTGGAAATGAGAAGAGTGAATCCAGGCTAACTTGCACAGCCTCCCCAACACCTGTAATGACGTAGCTTCAGTCTGCCCTCCTGAAGCTTCCAACCCAGTATCATGGTGCTCCTGTGGAGATGTAGCAGGGCACAAAGCAATCGACCTTGTTTTTCTAGTAAGTGAAAGATAAATAGTAAGAGCAGACATTAAAGTGGTCACGCTCATAGCTGAAGTTCCTGTTTCTCTGTCCTTCCTGATCCTCTTGGGGTTTTATAAGATGTGAGAATGGACTAACTGCATTCTTTGTGGTTGGCTTCTACTCTAGCCCAGCTCATTGTTTAGAGAGAAAGTCAGCAATGTTGGGTCTCATTAGCACCTCTAACTGCAGTGATTCAAGCCACAGCCATGCTCTAGCATTCCTGTCCCCTGAAAGACAGCTTGCCTTCTTTTGAACTTTGGCAGTAGAGCTTAATAGATCCCTGTGTTTAAAACAAAAAAAGCTTGTTTTAAGTTTGGAAGAGCCTTAAAAATGTGCACTTACCTAGCTACATCCCAGTAATCTCACTCCTAGCTATTTATCCAAGAAAAGCTAAAACATTTCTCCACAAAGACTTGTTCAAGAATGATCTTAACAAATTTATCCATAAATAGCTAAATATGCTAAACATATACTTATCTATCAGCAAGTAAATTTATAAGCAGATTAGGGTATATCTGTGCACTTAGCAGTAAAAAGGAATGAAGTATTGATATACACAAACACATGGATAAATTATTCTGAATCCCTGAAAACATAGAGTCTAGAAAGCCAGATTCAAAGGCCTACCTATTAGAGAACTGATCTGTTCTGTGTCTTACTGATAACACATTTTTTTTCAGAAATGAAGAAATAGTAACTGCACAGACTCTCCCCCTTTCCAGGATTCATCAGTAGGGGCCACGTTAGATACTAGTGAAAGTGATATCAAACCCAGTCTCTGTCTTGTGAAGACAACTTAAGGAAAAGTGATCTGCTGTACCTGTGCACTAATGTGAATTCCTATCTTAACCATTAATAACAAGGCTCCTTCACCACTATCAATGAAAGCCAGTGAAAACCCTGGACTTTCACCCTCATCTGGCAGTAATGAGATGGCACTTCTCACCCCACTCTCAGCAAAATGTTGGGAGATACTTTCTTAAATACAATATTATTTTTTCTGAGACAGGGTTCCTCTGTAGCTTTTAAGCCTATCCTGGAAATTGCTCTGTAGAGCAGGCTGGCCTCAAACTCACAGAGATTCACCTGCCTCTGCCTCCCGAGTGCTGGGATTAAAGGCGTGCACCACCACCGCCCCATCTCTAAAATTGAAGATTTAAAGAGGACCCAGAACCTTATAACATAATATCTCAAATTTCCAGGGTACAATGAAAATAAAATCATTCAACATACTAAGAACTAGAAAAAAAAATCTCAATCAATAAAGACAATTAGTAGATACTACATTTTTCACACAAAGATTCACACAAAAATATTTCATCACTCAATTAAATAATATGTATAAACAAGTGAAAATGGGTTTAGCAAAGAAATACAAAATGAAGAATAATTAAAAGGAAACATTACAACTGAAACAAACAGTGAACAAAAACATTTAAAGTCAGTGTATAGACTTACCAGTAGAATGTAAATAATGAAAACATGATTTTGAAATCAAAATAATCTAATATTGTTCAATTTGAAGAGCAGAGAAAATATACCTTAAAAATGAACCATGTCTTAGGATCTGATAGGGCTGTAACAAAAGGTCTATCATTCATATCATCAGACACAAAAAGGAGAAAAAAGATAAGACTGAAACATACTTCAAGAAATAGTAATAGGAGCCGGGTGGTGGTGGTGCACACCTTTAATCCCAGCACTCTGGAGGCAGAAGCAGGCAAATCTCTGTGAGTTCAAGGCCAGCCTGGCCTATAGAGTGAATTCCAGGACAGGCTCCAGAGTTACACAGAGAAACTGCCTCAAAGACGAGGGGAGGAGGGATATAAATGTATAGATTCCATAAACTGAGCAAAACCATATCCAGAATGAGCAGAGAATAAGGTGATGAATATAAGCCCTCACACATCAGTAATTATATTATAATGTGAGTGGTCTTGTAGCACAAATAATAAAAACCCAGAGACAGATACTTCGGTTCACCCTGAAGATCAGAAAGGCAAAACAGCCAGCCACTGCCTCTTATATCTCTACCTCAGACCGAAATGGTAATCCTGCCTCCATGAATCCTCAAAATGAGACTGTGTGAGAGTTGTCTCCTCTTGTCTTAATTCCTCTCTAGTGCTTTGATTACAGCTTGCACCACCACTGTCTGGCCTCTATGGCTAGCTAGTGTGGCTGCTGGTATTAAACGTGTGTGCAACCACTACCTGCCTGGACTGTATGGCTGACTAGTGTGGCTACCTTGCACTTGTTAAAACACAAATAAAATACCATTTCTATGGTCTAACTTTTTGTCCCAAAATTATAACAACCAAAATATCCTTTAATAAGAAATGATTATGCTTCGATACATCCATCACATGGTACGTTATTCAGTAAACATTAGGGAGCTACTTACATGCACAGCCTCTTCACATCCTGTTGAATCAAAAAGCCAATCTCAAAGGGTTACATACTGAATTATTCCATTTACAAGAACAAAATTTTATTTACATAAAGATAAAAATAGGTTAGTTGCTAGATGAAAGTGAAAAGAAAGCATGTGTTACTCATTATGAAGTGGTGTGTTTATGGTGCTGAAATAATTCTGTATATTCATTGTGGCCATAGCTATACCAACTCCCAAATTTTATATTCTGCTATATAAACTAACCATTGCAGAGAAGCAAGATGCAATGTAGCTCCAGAGTAAAGAATTGGCATAACATTTATGAGACCCACAGTAATGCAAGATCAAATAAAGAATAAAGAGGTAAATTCATAGGCTAAGCCAGCTAGAACTCATCTGTCTCCTTGCTCATTAACACGCTGCTCTTTCAGTCTCTTACCTTGCTGTCCTTCATTGTTTTCAGAGTTGTCTTGAGGTTTGATTAGATGTGCTGGGTTACAGAGGCCAGCATTTCATATAACATGCACATATATTTTCCTCATTGTTCCTCATTTCATTTCTAACATTTCTATCACAGCAAATGGAGTTTAGGGTTGTGCACTTTTTACTATGACGTTGACCTTTTGCCATTCACTAGGCTGTTGTAGGTAGTCTTTAGATATCAGCTAGAAATTGAGCTATTTAAAAATACTTGTTTCTTTAAAAATGATCATGAGAGAAAATGCTTCCTGAGAAGTACCACATACCCTTCAAAAAGTAATGTAATTAAGATTCTGAATTCAAAACTACCAAGGTTCAAATTCCAACTCTATGGTTAAATAACATTTAAGTCTTAACAAATTACTTCTCTTTTCTAAAACATTTAAAATGACAATAGATGATAGTGTTACTTAATTGTTGGTTCTTGAAAGACGTTTATTAAGCACTGATAGTCTACAAGGAAGTCTGTTCTAGGTAGGAAGTGATGATCCATGGTGGAAATGCACCTGTCCTAATCATAGAGCTTATATTTCCCAAGTAAGAAAAATGACCATGTAGTTAAACTTATGTGATATGTGCTATATAGAGAAGAAATATAAGATCCTAGGAGAGCATAAACAGAGTCTGAGTCAATCGGGAGCATCACAAAGGCTTCTCTGAGGTAGTGCTTTTTCAAAAATAAATCCTGAAGGATGAGTATAAATGGAACAAAGCTTCAGAGGTTGAAGCTGAGCTACGCAGTGGGAGCAACTCCTGGGCATCAAACAGTTGGGTGCATCAAAGAGGGGTATTGAGGCTCAACACTCATGCACAAGTAGTGAACAAGGAAGGAGTCAATTGAGGCAAGTGGGATATGTGGGAAATAGAGCACACTGGACTCTGTAGACTAAGTTAAGGATTTTGGACTTTAATCCTAGATATAGTAAGATACTACTGAAAATGTTGTGACATCACTCACTTATACTGAAGTGGATTAAAAGGTTCAAAGAGTACTCCAGTAGTCTGAGAGAAGGGAAATGGTCACTTTGCCTGTGAGAGTAAGTGCTACTTGTGCCAAAGAAGGGGTTGGAAAAGATCTAGCTTACCACCATGGTCTGAGAAAAAAAATCAACACTACTAACTCTTAATTCTTAGTTTTAGTAATAGGTGAATTGGTTTAAGAAGACTTACATATTGGAATTGCTCCTACTTAAAATGATATTAACAGTTGATGTTAAGTAGGTAATGGTGTTTATTTTGACTTATTAACAAATATTATTAAGAGAAAAATTTTAGAATATGTACTTGATACTAATTTTTAATTGGATATGTAGGATGAGAGGGATAGGGCTCAGTTTTCTGGATTTTGCACCTGGAAAGACAGCAGTGCTGTTTTGGAAGCACTGTAGACAATTAAGAGCTGCAGAGACAGGGAAAATTAGTCTTCCTCAGAGATATGCCCCAAATTGGTTATCTAGTTTCAAGTGATCAGCCCTAAAAAGATATACATACAAGCAACACTAAACAGTCTCAGCAATTATATTTATATTTTTATTCATTTCTGTAGATAAATATGTGTAATGATAATTAAAGGAAATAAGACAAGAATTTGAGAGATGGTAATGAGAAGGATTAGAGGAGGAGAGGGAAGCAGAAATGATTATATTGCATTTAAAAGGAGAATAAATTAGTTAAGTAAAGTATAACTTAAACAATGGAAGAGAACCTGATTGGTGCCAGAAGAGCCTTTTGTAGTTAAAGATTGTTCCTGGTTTGCAAGATCTTTAGCTGAGCAGAAGGGATATTATTTGCTGTAAAATGCTAAATAACTGATTTAGGAATTTCTCATTTTCATGCTAGGAGATCAGGTGTTTCACAGTCACAGATATTCACCAGGTATAGTGGCACACAAATACTGCTCTCTTTTATTCTGTCTACCATATTAGCCACAGTGACTCCTGTTTTACAAATGGCATAGGTCATATATCTAAAAAATAATAAGCATTGTTTTGGCCAAATATACTCCATTGTGGTTTTGGTAGCTGTATGGATTCAGAACGTTTAATCCTTGTGTTCATTGGATCCAGTTATGAGAGGTATAGAAGGCAGGCATAGCAAATCTGTATACAACAGAGATGAGTAAACAACCTTAGCAAAGGGAACCAAAATATGTAATAGTCACAGTAGAGTGGTAATTAAGTTGAAACAGCCAACACTTAATACAAGAAGCAGATTGTGAGAATAACTATTTTTTCTGTTGCACCAGTGGGAAAAGACTTAAGGCTAAAGGTGTCTTTATGTGAGGGTTTTAAGATGTCTGTGAATTCAGTATGTCCAGGGTGTATTATGACTCTCCGGGGTGGAGACTGGACAAAAGCTAACATTGTGTGATATAGTTAAACAGTGTTGAGAACAAGATGACTGTAGAATAGAATTGTCTGGATGATGAAGGGATTGAAAACTATTACGTAAGAAACATGGTGAAACTGAGGCAATGCTAAGGAGACCTGTTTTGAAATCTGAATAGTTCTCAAAGGAAACCTTGTTCTGGTGATCACAAAAGAGGGGAGAAACCAACAACAGCCAGGTCATCGGGGCATTGTCTTATACATAATAAACCACTAGAATTGTCTGAAGTGGGGTTGGCTCTCTCCAGTGAGTAGCTGGTGAGCACTCTGTGGTTGGAATAGCAGACTGATGTGAACAAATCTGTAATATTTGGGAGGATAAGCTACAGGAACCATTATGGCTGAGACTTCCTTTCTCAGTTCTTAGAGTAGGGTTTAAAGAACCTACACTTTGCAGCTATCAGAGTCCCGATTAGTTTCTAGATCCTTGGAGAAGTTTCTCCTTTGGACCTTAATTTCCCAAAATTAAAATTGAGAAGTTTTTATTTTATGTTTTTTAATACCTAAAATTATGTGAAATTCCAACAGATTTTAGGATCAAATAATGTTGAGAGGAGGAGATTGATTGTAATAAGAATATATACACACACACACACACACACACACACACACACATGACTCTACCAGAGAACTTTTAGACCTAATAAACACTTTAAAGGCACTGGATACAAAATCAGACAATAGTCCCTGTCTGACTACAGTAAACATGTTGAGATCAAAATCAGGAAAACAACCTATGCACAGTAGCTTTAAAAAGACTTTGGAATAAACCTAACCAGGGACGTCAAAGACCTGTACTACAAACACTTTAAAATGCTGAAGAAATGGAAGATGAAAGTAGATGGAAAGACTTCCCATACTCTTGAATCAGCAAAATTCATATTGTGAAATGGCTGTATTAGCAAGAGCAATCTATAAACCCAGTGTAATCCTCCATCAAAATTTCGAAGACTTTTTTCACAGAAATAGTCAAACAGTCCTAAAATTCATATGAAAGCACAGAAGACCCAGAAACAGCTAAGCAAGGTTTTCTACAGAGCTGTAGTAACCAAAAGAAATGGTACTGGCATAAAAACAGACACAGTGGGCCAGGGAAATGGATCAGCAGGACAAAATGCTTGCTGTCTAGCCCAGTGGCCTCAGTCCTTCTTGAAATCCATGTGAAAAGCTAGATGTTGTGACCATCTATAATCTCTGCACTCCTACCAGAAGATGGGAGGAAAAAAAACAAGAGAATCAGCTGGAAGCTAGTCTGAGTACAATGGCCATTGCCAAAAGAGGAGAGACCCTGCCTCAAACAAAGTAAAAGATGAGAACCAAACTCCTGAAAGTTGTCTTCTGTTTTTTACACATGTATCAGAGCACACTCACTTTTATATTTACACACACATGCACATCCACACACAATACATTAAAATTGTTTTCATTTTTAAAAGACACATAATTCAGTGGAATAAAAGACCAAGTTATAAACCCACACAGCTACAACCACCTGATTTTAGACAGATGTCAAAACACATTGGACAAAAGGTAGCCTTTTCTACAAATGGTAGTGGAAAAATTGGAATGTCTACATGGAGAGAAATTTAACTAGGGCTCTATCTCATCCCTTGCACAAAAATTAGCTAAGAATTGACCAAAAATTTCAAATGTAAGACTTGAAACTATTAGGGAAACTCTAAAAGAGGAATAGGAAAGGACTTTCTCCAAGGGATTCTAGAGACTCGGAAGTAAAACCCAAAATTGACAAGTGGGATTATATTATATTCAAAAGTTTATGCACAGTTCAGGAAACAGTCTTGTACAAAAATTTTAAAAACAAAAAAGACCCTACAGAAAAAAAGTGTTAGCTCTACTTCTGATATATAAAGAATTCAAAAAGAAAATTCCAAAAAAGAAACACAATCCAATCAATAAGTGAGCTAATAAAACAACTTTCAAAAGATGATATACAAATGACCAATAAACATGAAAGAAATGTTTAATAACCTTAGCCAAGAGAGAAATTCAGTTTAAAGCTACTCTGAGATTTCATTTGGAATGGCTATCATTAACAAAACAAATGGCAGACGCTTTCAAAGTTGAAATGAGCATTATACACTGTTAGTAAGAATGTAAGTTAATTCAGCCATTGTGGAAATCTTCAAAAAGCTGAAAATAGAATGTCCATGTGACTGAGTACTACTCCTGGGTATGTACCCAAAGAACTCTTATGTTGTCATAAGTACAGACAAAGATGCATGTCTGTCCTGTTAGAGCACTATTCACTGTAGCCAAAATATGGAGCCAATTCAGTGTTCACTACCAAGTAGCTAGAGAAACTGGTATATTTGTACAATGACAATTTATTCATTCATAAACTAGAATGAAATTATTCCATTTAAAGGAAAATAGATATAATTAAAGATTATCATATAAAGTAAAATAAGTCATACTGAGAAAGATAAATACTGGGTGGGTGAGGTGTCTCAGTGGGTAAAGGTATTTATTGCCAAACCTGACGTCCTGAGTTGGGACTCACATGGTGGAGGGGGAGGACTGACTCTGACAGGTTGTCCTCTGAATGTCACTTATGTGTCATAGCAAGAATGTGCATGTGTATGCATATACACACATACACACACAAATACATAAATATTAATTTTAAATGATTTATTGCTTCTTTTCTCATGTTTGTGGGGCCTAAATTTTATAGACACCTAAAATCATTTATGCATACAGGACATGAAAATATTAACACGACTAAAGGAATGAAGTAGAAGAAAGAGAAAAGAAGTGGTATGGGGAACAAACATTATCGAAGTATATATGTTAAACGTATATGAAAATATTTTATGAAAATCACTATGTATAATTTATACATTCCAGTAAAAAATATGTTGAAGAATGTGTATATGAAATCACTTATAATTTGCTGCTATTACAAGTAAGATAATAACCACTCCAGAGTAATCTAAAATACATATACTAAAGAGAAGTGGGGTGACTCAGTACAGGACCCATGGTTCAATCAAAAGGAATGCAAGAAAGAAAGACAAAAGGAAAAGTACACTAAGGAATACATTTTCATATGTTGAAATAGAATGGTTTTAGGATTCTGCTTTAGAATAAGTTTCAGAAAGGCCAAAAGCCAAATAGCTCTTTCCCCAGACAAGACTGTCTATACAGCAGTGGGGGAGTAGTCAGCTGTAAGCAGGTAACCTTCCTCTGCCCACAACAGATTACCCACCCCCAGAATGGAATGTATTCCACGCCTAAGTAACTCAGGTGTGCAATATACAGAGCCCTGGGCAGCAGTGTGGTGGGACAGGGAAATTTTCAGTATTGCCCTGGTCTGACTGCTTTGCAGGAATTCAAACTGAAGTATTAGTCATAATGCATAAACTGGCTTTTTGGAACCCATCCCCTATGGTGGGATGTCATGCTCAGCCTTGATGCAGTGGGGAGGGACTTGATCCTGTCTCAACTAGATATTCTAGGCTTAATGGCAGATAGCAGGACTCTGTAATTGCATACTTCAGCTAGTAAAGGTATCCCAAGAGAGCAAGCTGCTTACACGTCATCTCTGCAGGTGACAGCCTCACCCACATAGAAATGGAGCAGTAGCGCTGCTGTGAATGGTTGTCCTCGGCAGTGTGTGCACGTTTTCCATAGACTTCCACTTGTTTGTTCTTTTTATCAAAACTTGTTTTGGACAACTTTATAAAGAATCATCTTGTGCCACTGAAGCTAGGCCTCTCCTTGTCTTTATTCTGGAAATTTTTATTTTTTTTCCTAGTTGAAATACTGTTTCTGTAAAACAACAACAACAACAACAACAACAACAAAAAACACTGTCATATTTGGAACCAGGAGAGAGGACAGATTTATCCAAAGGGAGAAAGAAAATGTCTTTGAGTATTTGAATAAAATGACTTAACCAAACATTACACAGAGAACACTACTCTTAGTTAAGGTTTCTATTGCTATGATAAAACACCATAACCAACCTGGGGAAGAAAGGATATATTTGAATTGGCTTATATGTCCGGCAGCAGTCATCACTGAGTCAGGAACTCAAGCAGAGTCCATGAAGAAGTGCTGCTGACTAGATTGCTCTCATTGCTTGCTCATCCTGCTCTCTCTCGCTCTCTCTCTCTCTCTCTCTCTCTCTCTCTCTCT
>LOEQ01004386.1:0-13010 GCA_001685075.1 Bramus lutescens | reverse complement strand
TCTCTCTCTCTCTCTCTCTATCTCTATCTCTCTCTTTCTCTCTCTCATTCATTTTACATACCAACCACAATTACCCCTCCCTCCCCTGCTCCCACTCTCTTCCACTGCTCCCTAACCCCCATCAGCTCCTTAGAGAGGGTAAGGCCTTCCATGAGGGGTCATTAAGCTTGGAATATCAAGTTGATGCAGGACCAAGTCCCTTTTCACTGCATGAAGGCTGAGCAAGACATCACACTATAGGGGATGGGCTCCAAGAAGCCAGTTCATGTATCAGGGATAAATCCTGGTCCCACTGCCAGGAGTCCCAAAAATAAACCAAGCTACACAACTGTCACCCACATTCACAGGGCCTAGTTCGGTCCCATGCAGACTCCCCAGATGTCAGTCCAGAGTCCTACTAGCTTGGGTCAGCTGTCTCTATGGGTTTCCCCATTGTGATCTTGCCCTCACTTTGCTCGCATAGTCCCTCCTCCCTCTCTTTGACTGGACTCCAGGAGTTCAGGCCAGTGCTTGAGTGTGGATCTCTGAATCTGCTTCCATCAGTTTGGATGAAAGTTCTATGATGACAATTTGGGTAGTCACTAATCAGATCACAGGAGAAGGCCAGTTCAGGCACCCTTTCCACTATTGTTAGGAGTTTTAGTTGAGGTCATCTTTATGGATTCCTAGGAATTTCCCTAGCACCAGGTTTCTCCCTAACCCCATAATATCTCCCTCTATCAAGATATCTCTTCCTTGCTCTCCCTCTCTGTACCTCCCCCAATTTGACCATCCCATTCCCTCATGTTCTCATACCCCATCCTCTCCCCTCTTTCCCCCACCCACCCCCAGTTTACCCAGGAGATTTTATCTATTTCCTCTTCCTAAGGTGATCATGCATGTCCCTCTTAATAAGGGTCCTCCTTATTACCTGGCTTCTCTGGGGCTGTGTATTATAGCCTGGTTATTCTTTCTTTTATATCTAATGTCCACTTATGAATGAGTATATACCATGTTTGTCTTTCTTGATCTAGGTTACCTCACTCCAGATGATTGTTTTCTTGTTCCATACATTTGCATGAAAATTTCATGTCATTGTTTTTTACAGCTGAGTAATACTCCATTATGTAAATGTGCATTCTCTTTATCAATTATTTGGTTAAGAGGCATCTAGGTTGTTTTCAGGTTCTGACTTTTATGAATAATGCTACTATGAAAATAACTGAGCAAGTGGCCTTGTAATATGATTGAGTTTCCTTTGGGTATGTACCCAAGAGTAGTATTGCTGCATATTGAGTAGATTTATTCCCAGTTTTCTGAGAAACTGCCTTACTGATTTCCAAAGTGGCTGTACAAGTTTACACTCCCACCAGCAGTGAAGGAGTGTTCCCCTTACTCCACATCCTCTCTAACATAAGTGTCATAAGTTTTTTGATCTTAGCCATTCTGACAGGTGTAAGATGGTATCTCAGAGTCATTTTGAGTTGCATAAAATGCTGGCAAATGGAATCCAACAACCCATAAAAAAAATCATCCACATTGATCAGGTAATATTAATCCCAGAGATGCAGGGATGATTCAACATATGAAAATCTGTATATAAAAAACAGAAAGAAGAAATCAACATGATTATCTCATTAGATGTTGAAAAAGCCTTTGACAAAATCCAACACCCCTTCATGATAAAGGTCTTGGAGATATCAGGGATACAGGGAACATACCTAAACATAATAAAGAATATATACAGCAAGCTAACACCAAACTAAATGGAGAGAAACTCAAAGTGATTCTACTAAAATCAGGGACAAGACAAGCCTGTCTACTCTCTCCATATCTCCATTCAACATAGTACTTGAAGTTCTAGCTAGAGCAGTAAGACAACAAAAGATCAGGAGAATACACAATAGAAAGGAAGAAGTCAAACTTTTGCTATTGGCAGATGATATGGTAGTATACATAAGTGACCCCAAAAATTCTACCAGGGAACTCCTACAGCTGATAAACACCTTCAGTAATGTGGCTAGATACAAAATTAACTAAAAAAAATCAGTAGCCTTCCTATATATAAATGATAAACAGGCTGAGAAAGAAATCAGAAAACCATCACCCTTTATAATAGCCACAAATAATGTAAGATATCTTGGGGTAACTCTAATCAAACAAGTGAAAGACCTATACAACAAGAACTTTAAGTATTTGAAGAAAGAAACTAAAGAAGATATCAGAAAATTGAAAGATCTCCCATGCTCTTGAATTGGTAGGATCAACATAGTAAAAATGGCAATTTACAGTTTCAATGCAATCCCCATTAAAATCCAAAAACAATTCTTCACAAACCTCAAAAGAACAATACTCAACTTCATATGGAAAACAAAAAGCCCAGGATAACTAAAACAATCCTGTACAATAAATACAATAAAAGATCTTCTGGAGGCCACATCATTCCTGACTTCAAGCTCTACTATAGAGCTATAGTAATGAAAACAGCTTGGTATTGGCATAAAAACAGACCCATGAACCAATGGAATCAAATAGAAATCTGTGACATTAATCTACATACCTCTGAACTCATGATTTTTGACAAAGAAGCCAAAATTGTACAATGGAAAAAAAGAAAGCATCTTCAACAAATGATGCTGGCTTAACCGGATGTCAACATGTAGAAGAATGCAAATAGATCCATATCTACTGCCATGCACAAAACACAAGTCCCAGTGGACCAAAGACCTCAACGTAAATCCAGTTACACTGAACCTGATAGAAGAGAAAGTGGGAAGTAGACTTGAAAGCATAGGCACAGGAGGCTACTTCCTAAGTTAACATCAGTAACACAGACACTGAGAGCAACAATTAATAAATGGGACCTCCTGAAACTGAGTAGCTTCTGTAAGGCAAAGGACATGGTCAATAAGACAAAATGGAAGCCTACAGAATAGATAAAGATCTTCACTAACCCCACATCTGACAGAGGACTACTCTCTAGAAATAATTCAAGAAACTAGACATCAAAATACCAAATAATCCAATTTAAAAATGGGGAACAGGTCTAAACAGAGAATTCTCAACAACAAAACAAATTCAAATGACAGGAAGACATTTAAGGAAATGTTCAACATCCTTAGTCATCAGGGAAGTGCAACTCATCCTACTTTCTTATACACCCAAGGACTACCTGCAGAGAAGTAGCATCACCCCTGATGGGCAGGCCCCTGCCACATCAATCACTGATTAAGAGAATGACCTGCAGGCCAGTCTGGTGGAGCCACAGTCCATATTGAGGGTCCTCTTCTAAAATGACTCCAGCTTGTGTCGAGTCATCATAAAAGCAGCTAATACAGTTTTCATCGATAAAAGGGCCAGTACTTGAAGGAGGAAAATAGAGAATGGGGTGGAGGGAGGGGGACATATGCAAAAACTGGATTGGATTTGAAGAGAACTAACACCTGGCACACATAATTTTTGTAAAAAAGTCATATACTGTCTTATGTATTGAATTTTGTAGAGTCTGACCTGAGGTCCCAGAGTTCATTCCCATCAAGCCTCACAAAGGAAACTGCCTTCTTTGTATTTACATTAGGACACCCTGAAGAAAAATGATACTTCTAAAATCCAGAAGCTGTCAGCTATGAGAAAAGAATATAGGAGTAGCATGAGAACAAAACTGATTTACATAACATTTTACCGTTTTTCTTTTTTTCTTTCCTTCCTTCTTTCTTTTTTTTCTTTAGGCAAATGAAGAAACATTTGTTTCCCAAATCACATTTACAGCTTCTGGACAATGAGATTTGCATTTCAGCCAGTATTACCACAACAGCCATTTACTGTTGGTTTTTGTTTTGTTTTGTTTTGTTTTCTTTAGCCAGCATAAAGCTCTTGCAGAATCCATTGGGTTTTAAGAGACATCAATGGAAGCAGTGTTTGTTTGGCCTGTGACCAGTTCACTTCGGTTCCCTAGAGACAAAGTTTCTCAAAGTCTTCAATAAAGAGATGTGTAAATGGAGACTGCACTTTTGTTTCCCTGTCACCCAGACCCCAATAAACACACAGAAACTATATTAACTACAACACTGTTTAACCAATGGCTTAAGCGTAGTCCTAGCTAGATCTTACATCTTAAATTAACCCATTTCTATTCATCTGGGTATTGCCATGAGGCTGTGGCTTACCGATGCAGCATGTTACTCCTTTGGCAGCTACATGGAGTCTCTCCAACTCT
The DNA here is from genome assembly GCA_001685075.1 of Bramus lutescens. NCBI lineage: Eukaryota > Metazoa > Chordata > Mammalia > Rodentia > Cricetidae > Bramus > Bramus lutescens. The sequence goes on along the minus strand of LOEQ01004386.1, from coordinate 8,815 downwards.
GCCTACTCTCTTTGTCTCTGTTTGGATTTCCCTCCTGGCTTTTCTCTGCTAAGCCATTGGCCAGAACAACTTTATTCATTAACCAATAAAAACAAAATATATGCAGAAGGATATCCCATATCATCTCCCCTTTTCTGTCTAAATAAAATGGAAAGTTATAACTTTAACATAGTAAAATTACATAAAACAAAACAATTATCAAGCAAGAATTACAATTACAATATTTAGTCTATTTGTATCTGACAAAATTAAAGAAAATATTCTATTTTATCTTTGTGAGTCTGAAGTTTTACATCTAATTTATCTCTTATCATAACTAAGGAGAACTATAACTATCTGTCTTCAACTCCATCAAAGACCCCAGAAGGCTATAATGTTACCCAAGTAAATGGGAAGTGCATTGTAATCAAATTCCAAACCTATAGAATTAACAGAGACATCTCACTGCCTGGACAGACACCCAAATTTCTTCTGTAACATTGGAGCATCCGTCTTCAGCCTACAGACCCATAGTATCCAGCAGGCTTCTCCATGAAGTAGGAAATTTGAAAGACTGTTTTGCCTATATTAGCTGTTTGTCAGTCACTTTCTTCTGTGTCTTGCAGAATGTCTGGTAGACTCTTTCATGAAGCAGGAACCCTGAAGGACTGTCTTACCTTCTTTTAGCAAGTTCATGTACAGTTTATACAACATGAGAAGCAGCCCAAGCAAGAGCAATTTGTTACCCAAATAACTAGGTTTGTCACATTGGAGGAAAGTTCCATAATGAGTTTCTTCAATGCCCATCAATATCTCTGAAGTAACTGGTGCTGCCAGAAGCAGACATGTCTCACTGCTGAGAAAAGTCTAAGTATCTAAGTTCTTAAAACATTTTAAATGCTGTATTTTGTATGTCTTTGAAGTCTTTGAAGGTTATCTAACTGAATTATATCTATGTATAACCAAACAGCCTACCTAACATGACTAAAAGTTTGACTATTATAGATGACTATCTATTAATCTGTATTTCTTAATTATACATTATATTTTTAAATGAGCTGTCTAAATATAACACCTTAAACAAGAGTAGAAATATATATAACAAAATTGACCTTAAATTTAAATCAATAAACCAAAGTATTCATTTCTGTATTATATCCCCTCTTTTTTAAAAAGAGATTGACTGTGACCATTAACCACTTATAATCAACCCCCTTTAAATGAAAACAAACATTTAGAAGGGCATACCGATCAGAAATGCCTGATATGGAGGAGTGAGTGCTTGATCAGGAAAGCACACCATGGACTTTAGAATAGAACAGACCAGGGTCAAGACCCCACTCTTCTATGAAATAACTGTGAAATCTGGGTCTGTTGCTTGAAATCTCTGAAATTTGATTCCTTAATCTGTAAAACTTACATGAAATGGGTGATCCAAGGATATTGCCTAAATTGAAAACCCCAGTAGGCATTACTTTTTATCCTTCTTCTGTGTTGTTATTGTTACAAACTGCCTTTGTAGATACAACCCTCATAAGGGAAAAAGAAACAAACAAAAACTCAAGGGTGAGCAGAACACTTGCTCTGTTTCCTTGGTCATGTGGATAAATAGGTTTTTATGGGTGAGATAAACAACTAATCATATAGATAAGGACCATTAATTTTATATCTCAGAATTCTTTTTTAATCTAGATATGACTGTATTCTTAAAAGAATTGTCTAGATAAAACACTTCTAGGTGATCAAAGGGTTTCTTTTAAAAAAAACACCTTCATTCATGAATAGTGCTTTATTTTAAACATTTTATGATGAAAACAGTATAATCTTGTTGAAAAATATGAAAATTGGTAAAGACTAAAAGTGTCTAACATTAACCAAAAATGGGCCACTCATATTCTTCTATAGTATTTGAAAGAACCAGAAAGTTTTATCTCTGGTGAGTTAACTTTAAAATTTAGTGATCAAACATACAAATTACATTCTGTCTAAAGACCCAATAACTTTATATTAGGTAAATACAATAATCTGCTAAAGAACAAGAATGGGAAAGAAAAGGAGGTAAATACTTCATTTAATCTGGAGAGCAGATAATTGAAATGTAGCTAAAAGTTAAAACTTAAACTAGCAGGAAGAATGCCAGAAGAAAATATGTGCCACCAAACCCTAAAAGGCTTGAAAATGAGTGTTGCAAACAATCTCAGAAAATAAAAATAGAAGGCAGGCCCATGCCCATGCCAGCTCTCAGAAGGCTGAGGCAGGAGGATTGAGAGTTTCAGTCTATTGTGAGCTAGTGGAAGAAAGAGAAGAAATGGAGAGAACAGGAGGGAGATATAAAAAGGTTCATGTGGTGACCTTGAAAGAGTAAGACTGGGGGCTGTAGAGATGGTTCAGTGGTTAAGGATACCTGTACTGCTCTTGTAGAAGATCCAGATTTGACTCCAGGCATTCACACTGGATGGCTTCCAACTGTGTGTAACTCCAGTGCTGGATGTTAGATTGTCTGAAAGTCTGAATAAGGGCCAGTTTAGGAGCTAAAGAGATGACTTCCATGGCTGAGAGTGCTTACTACTCTTGAAGAAGATCCAGATTTACTTCCCAGAACTCACATGGGAGCTCACAACCACCTGTAACTCCAGTCCCAGAGGATTCCACACTATCTTCTGGCTTCTTCAGGCACCAGAATACACTCAATGCACATAACTTATATATATTTATAAATAAAAAAAATATTTTTTTCAAGACAAGATCTCTCTGTAGCTTTAGAGCCTGTCCTGGAACTAGCTCTTGTAGACCAGGCTTCCCTCGAACTAACAGAGATCCGCCTGCCTCTGCCTCCCAAGTGCTGGGATTATAGGCGTGTGCCACCACCGACCAGCCTATAAAAATATTTTAAAGAGGTGGTTTTAGATGCCCTGTATGCCTGAGGTCTCACTTGCTTTGAGTATATCCAAGTATTTGTCCCTCTCCAGCCCTCACACAAAAAATTGAACCAATTATTCAGGACCTGGAAACTTAACCAGCCGTACAGAAATATGAATGACTCATTAAAAACCTTCTCCCTGATCAGTGACACTTGGACTTGGAACCTCTGCCTTTTGGGCACCTTGTTACACACTTAAGGTTTTAAGAATACAAAATTATGTATAGTGAAACTGAATAACCCAAGAAAATAGACTTAAAAATATTAATAGTTGATGTCTTCCGCTGGGGGGAAACTGGGTCTCTCCCTAATCAATCATATTTAAGCTTGTCAGACAAACCTTGTAACACAGATTTTTTTTTTTACTGGATCCAGTCTGTATATGCTAAATGATTTACCTGGACATGAATCTTTAGGATGTTTAAAAACAAAACAAAAGGAAAAACGCTCAAGATTACTGTTTAAGGAAAGTCTCCAATATAAAATAGAGAGAGAGAACTCAGAAGAAGCAGAGGTCATGTAATATATGAAGGAAAAAAATCTTTTTAAAAATGAATTCTTCTTTAAAGCATGAAGTTTCACAGAATTAAAGATAAAATTAGTTAAATGAAAATCATCATGGAGGAGCAAGTGCCGGCCTCCCAAGAACGAGAACTTAAGTTTGTATCACCAACATCACATAAAAAGGCAGGTGCAGTGCATGCCTGTAATCTTACTAGTGGCAAGATGGGCATCAGAGACAGGCAAAACTGTGGAAGCTTACATCCAGTGAGAGACCCTGTCTCCAAAGAAAGGAGAAGAAAGGGTTTGAGGATCCACCCAATGTGACCCTGTGTGCTAGAAAAAGAACATTTTTCCATTTTATAATAAGAAATGCAAATTTTATCCTAATAGAAATATTTAAATTAGGCATTTTTAAGATCCATTCTCATGTGAAACAATGTATAAATGTATAAACTTTAGTTCATACAAAACTTTAATGTAGTTAATTTAGTACTAGCTCCGTGCCTAAGCATTTTATATTCATTAGCTCATTTAGCCTCTCAGAAGCCTATAATGTAGACATGTAATTATCCCAGTTTTATAGATGAAAAGTTAGAATTTAGAAAAAAAATAATGTCCCCAATGTCACCTGACCAATAAAGGCAAAACTGGGATTTGAACTGGTCACCTCAGAGCCAACACACTTGAATGTGCCATTGCCTTGAGTAAATTTTCAGAAATTGTTTATGATTCTAGACATGTTCCAGATCGTCTCTGTCTTGTTTTCATGGCCTCACTGAAGCACACTCACTGTTTTTCATTTCCAGGTTCATGTTCCAGATGAAAATAATGCTGTTTTGGGAAGAAATACAAATAAACAAGTTTTTGAAGGATTGACAACTGGACTTCTCAGAGCTGGTGCTGTGGTTTTTAGCTGTCTAATTGCCAACCGACCAGATGGAAAGAGCCGGCCAGCTACACCAAAAATACCAACACAGGAAATGAAAAACAAACCCTCACAAGGTGATGCTTTTAACAGTCGAGTTCAAGACCTTATCAGGTAAAATTGCTACATTCCTTTAAAAAATTGTTTTGCTTAAAAATATTATAATAATTTGAACTTAGTAACTTCGATGCAGTTGTAGTTCTTGCAGCTCTGTCCATAAATTCTTGGTAGAGTCTGTACTATCATGTGTAGAAAGAAGGCAAAGCAAATAGAGCTCAGCTGCCACTCTCAAATGTGCCAGATCCCACAGCTCTCAACAGCAGCGTTCTACGCAGAAGCATCTGAGCACCCCCTTGGTACCACATGCATTCAGACTTAATAGAACAAGAGGTACTGTTTATGGAGCTCTTCTTACGGGAAGATGCTGGAGTCTTTGCAGCCCTCGAAGAATACAGCTTCTAATTTAGGCTAGATTAAGAAATTGTTCAAGGAGGTTAAGTGCTTTGCCACGGTTATGTAATGAGTTAAAGAGTAGGGAGGAGAGCAGAGACTGGAGCTCACATCTAGTTAGGCTCAGCAGCTGTACACTTTACTCCACACAAATATGGCAGTTTCTGACACCTGTTCAGGGCCTGCCCTGATTCCTTCAAAGGTCTCCTTTGCTCCAGGGAAATTTACTCTTACTTTAGCATCTGAACTTTTTTCCCCTTGTGAATCTTGAATCAGGTAGAATGTTTAATTTCCCAGCAGGGTTCCATCTGGTGTTAATCAGTTACTGCTCCACCAGTCAGCAGGCCTTCTGTGGTCTGCACTGGTCTTTGGATGCCAAATCCCTGCAATTTATTGCTCTCTGAAACTTATGGTAGGTTAATAGAGAAAGAAAATGCCCTCCTCCGCATTTGTTTCTTTCACAGCTCTTAATTCCCTACTTCTTGTCTTGCTTTTTAAGAGTTGTTTCATTCAGCGTGTCTTTTACTCTTGATTACTTCCTTCACTTACCCTTCCATCTGTCTGCCCACTGTTTATTGCCGAAGAGCACCAGGGGCTTTGGGTCCACAGCCGTTAATCTTAGAACACTTGACTTTTACCCTACCTGCCCTTTCTCTCAGTTGCTTGATCCCATTCAATTTCCTCATTTCCTTTTGGTCATTGTAGGACTTAGCTGTCCCTGCTGATGAATGTCATTGTGTCCCAGCATTCTCCGTTAGGCTGTCCTGTGATGAAGCAGCCCTGCATTCCTATCAGCCAATTTAGTCACACACCTTGACTGTGATGAGGCAGAAGGCCCAGCCTAATGCTTCAGTGCAATTACAGTCCCCCTTCTAGGAAGAACGCTTTTTCACATGTATAACTTCAGTTGCAAATCCTTCCTAAAGGAAAAAGGGATTGTGGGGAGAAAGTAGCAGTGTTCTTTTGTCAAAGCAGATAACTGGTATGGCTTTTAAAAGATGATTGACAAGCTCAGTACTCAAGAGCAAACCTTTCTCTTCACCTTTCTCCTCACCTGACACAGAACAGGCATGAATGTATCTTTTTCAGTGTTTAAATGTTCAATTATTTTTTTAAATACATCAATGTGCACAAAAACAATATTGTAGATACTGTGTTCTAACAGTTGGTAACTATTTTTCTCTCTAAATCTTAGATTTTGGGTTTTCTTATTATTATGAAGAAAACAAATGCCACAGCTAGGATTACATCCTTACTTTCATTCCTTTTACTCCATTTGCTCTCTTCTGAAACTTACATCATTATGTTGGAGCTGATATACATCATTTCCATGCCTGTTCTGTGTGTCTGTATGAGCATATTAAATGTAATAAACTATATATTCTACTTTAAAGTTTTATATAAATACTCATAGTATGTTGGGGAAGGCTGCTCGTTCATTCCTGGCTTCCCAGACCCAAAATAATCACACAGAAATCTGTATTAATTGCGATACTGTTTGGCCAATAGCTTAAGCATATTTCTGGCTAACTCTTATATCTTAAATTAACCCATTTCTATTAATCTGTGTATCACCATGAGGCTATGGCTTACTGGCAAGGTTCTGTGCATCTTTCTCCAGTGGCTACATGGCTTCTCACTGGCTCTGCCACCTTTCTCCCAGCATTCAGTTTAGCATTCCCCACCTAGCTCTACTCTGCCCTATCACAAGCCAAGGAAGCTTCTTTATTCATTAACCAATAAAAGCAACACATGTACAGAAGGACCTCCCACACCAATAATATTTTGACAATTATTTGATGCAATTAAATTCAATATGTTCTACTGTTGATAATTTTATCTGTTCTGCTCTATGAATAAGTCCATAATATTTATTTACCCATTCCCATAGGAAAATAATTCCTCCTTTGACTATTCACTAAACAAATGGAGCCTTAAACTTCACAGACATGTTATATGTTTTGTGAGTTTGAAGACCATGTGCTTACAGGAGGAATTTGTGGGTGATAAGATAAATGAATATTCATCTTTACCAGATAATACCACACTGTTTTCTATAGTAACTGTATAATTTTCTATTTCTATCATCAAAACCTTAGAGTTCTCATTTCCCATATCATTGCTTTTGTAATTGCCGTAGGTATCAAATGGTAAGTAATTATTATCTTCATTTATATTGTATGTTCCATTTGTGAGGCAAAGCATTGCTCATCAGCATTCTGTCAATCAGAATTTGATTGTATAAAACAGAAACCACTGTAACAAATTGAAATTGAAAGGATTTAATATAGGAAATTAGACACCTACAAATTTATCTATGCTGGATCTCCAGGAACTCTAAAAACAGTAATGTAAAACTGCAGGACTATTATATCCAACTTAAATTGGACCAGAGACCTTAACTAGTGCCTGAAACTCTGAAAGTACTAGAGGAAAATAGAGGCAAACGCCAAAGGCAGCAGTTTACTCAGTAGTGTTCCAAACACAGGAAACCTACAAGTAAAGAGGAGACTCCGTAGATCACCATTGACTGAGTTTTCTGTCCTGCCCGATTCCTGCAGTCCTATAGCCCCAAAGAAATCACACAGAGGTCTATATTTGTTGTAAACTGATTGGCCCAGTAACTCAGGCTTCTTATTGCCTAATTCTTTAGCCCATAATTCTTGTGTGAGTTAGCCACGTGGCTTGGTACCTTTTTTGGCGGGGCAGTCACATCTTTCTTCCTCTGAGGCTGGGTCACAACTACAGAATGCACTTCCCTCTTCCCAGAATTCTTGTTGCCCCACTTCTACTTCCTGCCTGGCCAATCAGCATTTATTTAAAGTGACAGGGTACAGACCATTGTCCCACAGCAGACCACAAAACAAAAATACATGACTGGGGGGAGGGGTATTGAAAGAAGATAAGAAATTGTTAGGTGGTCAGTGAGACCAGAATGCTGTGTGTGTATGTGTGTGTGTGTGTGTGTGTGTGTGTGTGTGTGTGTGTGTAATTATCAAAGAATAAATTAATTTTTCAAAGTGTATCTGGAAAGCATCATTTTGTGTTGTGGCAAATTTGGTTCCCTAATCCTTAAAAAAGTACTACTTGATAGGACTGTAGCCAGGTGGTGGTGGCACACACCTTTAATCCCAGCACTCTGGAGGCAGAGGCAAATGGATCTCTATGAGTTCAAGGCCAGTCTGATCTAGAGAACAAGTTCCAGGACAGCCAAGGCTACACAGAGAAATCCTGTTTGAAGTGGGGGAAAAAGACTGTAGCTCATTACAAATGGTTTCACCTGTCATCAGATTCTTCAGAACAGGAAAGTGGTTAGAGAATAGCCGATTATTTCATGCCAAATCCTAGACTACTGGTTCACAAGTTGCTTTATTCAAACCTATGTTCTGTCTGCATGTTGAGGGATCCAAACCTGGATGTGGTAAGGTTTATCATGGAAAATGAAGGCATTGTCACCTGTGCAGATTGAGACATACTGTTCTCTCTCACTAGCTATGTGGTGAACATGGGTCTGATTGACAGACTGCATGGCTGCTTCCTCTCAGTGCAAGGCCCAGTGGATGAGAATCCCAAGATGGCCACATTTCTGCAGCATGCTACAGGATTCTTACGTGGGATGTGTACCCTATGCTTTGCTGTGACTGGAAGGTAAGACTCGCATGTTGGAGCATCTCTTAAGTTTTGCCTATCTTTGAATTTCACTGCTGTGCATTACTCACTCAGCTCATCCCCTCTCTTTCCCTTGTCATTGGTTTTCTACATTGAGACATAGGTTGCATTTTTCATAGGGTGGGATACATATTCCTGCCAAAGTCTGCATTCTTACTGGTGTCATGAACTTCACTGTCTAAAGATGCGAATCATCCACTTCCTCTTCTGCTGAGATCCAGAGGTGTCAAGTGCTTCTCTGGCAGTCAGTCTGCAACAAATCATATACCAAGCCAGATCAGGCCATTATCCCAGAACAGCACAGTTCAACAGTGAAGGCGTAAGTCATAAACAATCCCACACCAGTTGGGATTTAAAGGGGTATTTAT
>LOEQ01004385.1:19095-29119 GCA_001685075.1 Bramus lutescens | reverse complement strand
TACCTCTCCAGCCACATCGCCAACGTGGAGCGGGTGCCTTTCGATGCTGCAACACTGCACACCTCCACCGCCATGGCCGCGCAGCACGGCATGGACGATGACGGCACTGGCCAGAAGCAGGTAATGGAACCTCAGGTTTAGAGCAAAGGCCTGGCTCTGCCAGATCCCACAGGCATGCGTGTAAGTAAGCAGTCCCGGGCAGAGCGTGGCCTCCTTAACACCTCAGATCCGGTTCGCAAGGAGGTCTGAGGAGGTCCGCATTCTCTGGGCGGGCTGAGAAAGCTGCTCTTGCGGTGACTGCAGGTTCCGGACAGTGAGGGTCTTCACCTTTAGCCTCGCGGCAGCTGAGATGGGTCAGCAAGATGCCCCATTGAGGGAGTAACATGCAGAGCTGAGCAGTAATTCAGAGTAAGGGAGACCCAAACCAAACAGAGACCTAGACATCCTTCCGGCTTCAGTTGCTGCTGGGCCCAGGCAGGAGCAGGATTGCTGCGCCTGGGCCGGCTTTTGCTGGCCGCTTCCTTTTCTGTCCCCTCCCTCCCTGTGGCTCATGTCCCCACCCTCTGCCGCCCTCAGGAGGTTTCTTTCTTGTTTTCCACCACAGTTACTGTGGATGAGATTCTTTTGTTTAACTTTTATTTGTTTGTTGGCAACAAATATCACCTGAGTACCTACTATGTGCAGGTCTCTTTGCCGGGCTCCCAGCCCCATCCTTTTCCGTAGGAGTGCCTGGTTGGGAGGGGAGGTGCTACGGCAGAATCTCGAAATCTGTTCTCAGACTTGAAAGGAAGCCCAGGGGATTTTGTGGGAATACAGGAAGGGAAGTGGGAATGAGGTGTCTGGGGGTGGGTTTGTTCCTGGGGTGCAGGGGCACATTCCAGGTGTGACCCATTACCTGAGGAGGATGGTGCTTCTCCCAATATGGTGCTGATGCCATCCTCAGGAGGGGCCATGGATGCCCTTCATGGGGTGTGGCGGTAATACAGTATTTTCAGTTTTCTTTTGTTATTAGTAGATGCATGGCAGATTTGGTTCTGTGCTTTAGAAACACGCCGTAAAAATAGATAGGAGGCAGAAGCATGAAGCCCAGACATCTGTGATGGTTTAGGGGAGAAACAATGCAGCACTTGGGACTAGTACAGGTGGGAGTGTATTTAGAGATGTTGAGGACCCAGAGTCCGTATCAGGCTGGTGTCCATTGTCTTCTAAGAGGATACTACCAGGTCGTCTTTGCATGGCATCATTACTGTCATGGATGCTCACCTTCGTTATTGCAGAGTGTGGAGCGGAGGCAGTGGAAGTATTTAGTAGACAGAGTTGAGCCTGGCTGAGTCTCCTGGGGCTGCTCACTCAACCTCTCTGCGCCTCATTGTAAAATGGGTTTGGTCAGTGTCTCCACTTGACCACCAGGTGTCCCTGCAGGGCCTCCCGATGACTAAAGTCCTGTCACCTGATCTCTGCAGAGATCCACCTGCAGGGGTCATTCCGAGGCCAACCAACTAGGGCCCTGTAGAGTGAGATGACCCCTAAAATCCTAGTGCTTCCGTAACAATGGGGAGAATGGAAATGCTGGGGATGAAATAACAATCCCGTTGGCTAGCGGCTGATGCTGGCACAGGGCATCACACCATCTGCATGACTAGAGTTTAGGCTTGGAGGACTTCCCCTTAACTGTTTCAGGTGAGAAAACTCTGGCCCTGAGAGACACCTCTCAAAGGGTGGGGCTTAAGTCTGACTCAGGCCTGGCTCAGCCTTCTGATCTAGAGCTATCTTGAGGGGTCTTTCAGGGGGAAGCGAGAAGAGCTGGGGCAGGAGCCCTGGGTCATACATAGCCCTGCTGCACCTCTCATGAGCCCTGTGAGTGGAGTAAATTATTTGACTTTGCCTGGACCTGAGTGGCGTCCTGTTACCTACACTGTCCACTATGTGGGGTCTCCAGCTAGCCCAAGGTGACAGCATCTGACCCCAACTCCACCCCTGCAGATCTGGAGAATCGAAGGCTCCAACAAGGTACCAGTGGACCCTGCCACATACGGGCAGTTCTATGGAGGTGACAGCTACATCATTCTGTACAACTATCGCCACGGTGGCCGCCAGGGACAGATCATCTACAACTGGTGAGGGGCCTGGGCTTGGTGTCAGCGGAAGCGCACGGGGACCTGACTGTGCCTGACTGTGGTGGCAAGAGGAGAAGAGCCAGATGACCAGAGGGAGTCTTGATATAGAGGCCTGAGCTGGGATAGCCACACCCTGCTGGGACCCCTTCTCACCCACAACTCTAAACTTCTTGCCATCAGAATATGACATGCCATCTTAGGGACAGAGACAGACCAACCCAGCAGCTCCTGCCAGTCAATGCCAAGTCCTAACACCAGTTTACCCTCCAGAGGCTGGCTTCCATTGTAATAGTTGTAGATGATTCTGTACTACATAAATACATAGTATTAGTATGTATGTCAATTACAACAATTATCTTAATAATTGTTTTAAGGCAGAGCATATAATCCCATTGCTCCAAACCCAGAGCAGAGTCCAAAGTTGTCATACTGGACATTTCGTCCTACCTGTACCCCTGCCGACTCATCCGCCAAGCCCCATCCTTTCCTGTTGACCAGTTTGGCAGTTTTTATTTATCCCTTTTGCATGATTACTGGAAGGATATGTAAGGTAAACAACACTAAGTGCGTTGGCCTGTGGCTTGCCTTTTGGCTACAGCCTTCTTGGAAACTGACAGCTTCCTGATGTAAGTGTCTGTCTAACAACCACGCCAGGCCTTTGGGTTGCTGTACCGCCATTTATCAACAAGCTCCACATACCCATGCACTCTTGGGTGCTAGTCTATTGCTCTCATCAGTATCACCGAGATTAGTAACTGTTAGCAGAGAAGTCTCTCTGTGGTGACTTCCCAGAAACGGACTGGCAGAATCAGAATGGACCCATCATTCCAAGAGATGGCTCCAGTCTCCCTACCTAGTGCTTGGAGCCTTCCAAATTCTTGTATTCCTGCCGGCTGCTTGCAAGAGTCCCTGTTTCCCCGGCTCCACCTCAGTGGACTGTATTGTTAAGCGCATGGATGTTGATCAAGCTGATAGTCTATAAAGAGGTATCTTATTAGACTCTGAATTTGCCTGTGGGGTTCGGGTTGTGGCTCAGTGGCAGCACTTTTATGGATTACAGGTATCTCTGAGTCTTTTGTGGATGCAGGTATCTCTGGGTCACTCCCCTAGCATTGGGGAAATTAGGAAAACAGTGGTGGTGAATACTTTTAATGCCAGCACACAGAAGGCAGAGGCAGGGGCTCCAGGATAGACAGTGAATCCCTGTCTCAAAAAAAAAAGAAAAGAAAAAAAGAATAAGAAGAAAGAAAGAAAAAGAAAATGGTGAAATGTTGTCACTATTACTAGACAGTTTCATATTTTTATCTGACTAACAGTTATTGGATCTCTTCTTTGCTAAAGTTTTTATTTTATTTTGAAATAATCTTAGACCCACCGAAAAGTTGCAAAAATAGAAACCCAATTACAACTATCTGGCCAGTCCTCACATACTCACTGCCCCACCTGCTTCCCTTCACAGCCCTAGCCCCTGGGCCATGCAGATGCAGGGCTGTGTGCGTCTGTGTCTGCTCCAGTATCCCCAGCTCTCCATTCCTGTCTTTTCTGGCCCAGGCCCTAACTGAGACCCCATGGGACATCTCTAGGACCCCACAGGGAGTTTCTTGTGTCCCTTCAGTCTCCTGGAATCTGCCCTTTTCCTTCATGACCATAAACCCCTGAAGAGTAATGCCCAGGAATCATGCACCCAGACTCAGTTTGAAAGCCCCAAACTTCTAAAGCAGCTGCACTTATAAACTAGATAATACACGGATGGAGAGTCATGGGGATTGAGCCCAAATTTTTGGAAATACTAGGCAAGCCACTACCACTGATATATAAGTCCATCACCCCTTTTACTTTTTATTTGAGGCAGAGTCTCACTAATTTGCTCACGCTGACCTTGAACTTGCAATCCTCCTGCCTCAGCCTCTCAAGTAGCTGAGACTCCAGGCCTGCACCACTAAGCTCATCATATGATACAGATTTTTTGTGAGACAAGGTTTATTTATGAAGCCCTGGCTACCTGGAACTCACCCTGTAGAACAGGCTGGACTCCAGCTCAGAGATCCACCTGCCTCTGCCTCCTTAGTACGGAATTAAAGGCGTGCGCCACCACACCAGGTTGATACAAAATTCTTAAGAAGGCTTTTGACTTACAGTGTATGCCTGGTACAAGGTTCAGTCTTGGCAAGTGGAGGCAGGGGACCGTGAGTCTCTGTAACGCTCCCCTCTCAGGGTGTCCCCATGAGGCTATGTTTGGTGTCTTTCCCTACCAATGACACATCTCACACCTGCTGTTTCCAGCCCATCTTGCATACAGGGAGATGCTCTGACCACTTTTGTACATTTCGCTTTTGAGTCTCAGTACCCTCTGATGGCTGTCCATCAGGGGATGGCCCAGGGAGGTTCCTGCAGGCACATTTAGGACAAGGAAATCTACCTATTGTAGTAGGACCTATGATACTAAGAACACAGTCTGCTGAGTTGGCGGGCAGGGTGGGAAGGCTGTCGCTGGTTCTCCCCACTGCTCCATCTCTACAACAAGGAGACTCATGGGTTACTGGAGCTTAGGGCAAGAAAGAGGCCCAGGGCTCTATGTAAACTAGGGCTGAGTCTCTCTCCCTCTTCTAGGCAGGGTGCCCAGTCTACTCAGGATGAGGTCGCTGCGTCTGCCATCCTGACTGCCCAGCTGGATGAGGAGCTGGGAGGAACTCCTGTCCAGGTGAGTCAGAACAGTGCCTCTTAGGGCTCCAGTCAGGGCTTGGTCTCTCTGCTCATTTATCCTCCTAGTTGTTCATGCACTCATCCAGGCATCTGCTCACTCACCATCGTCCATCTGTCCATCCATCCGTCCATCTATCCATCCATTCATCCATCTGTCCATCCATCTGTCCACCCATCTGCCCATCTGTCTGTCCATCTACCCATGCACACACCTACCTTCCCATCCACCAACTCACTATCCATCCATCCATCCATCCGTCCATCTGTCCATCCATCCATACGTCAGTCCGTCTGTCCACCCATGCACCTACCCACTCATCCATCCATCTGTCCTTTGGTCCATTCACTCATCCACCCATATATCCACTTACCCACCCAGCCATCCATCTATCTGCTCACCGACCCATGAGACAGATATTTATGCAGGGTTTTCTCTGTACTGGTCTTAGTGTTGGCATCCAGTATATAGACACTGTCTTTACTGGGTGGGCAGTGTCTCCATACCCTCCCTTGGCTGTGCAGCAGGAATGACACGGTTGGTTCCTGTAGGGCACATTCAGAACAAGGAAACCCATGTGCTGCCTTAGTTCTAAGAATGCACATAAGCAATCTGCCCTTACTTTTAAGGTCATATTCGCAAACTTGGACTCCCCTGGTTCTTGGAGCAGACTCAGGGGCTGCAGTGCAAGGCTTCACAGAGACAGTGGGTGGGAAAACAGCCAAGACTTTGGCAGTGACGTCATCTCCAGCTTGCCCTACTCACTGCTCCAGTGCTGCCAGGTCATAGTTCTCCCTTCCATAGCCAGATGTGGTAGCCTTTCTGAAGGGAACGGTCTAGAATCACAGAGAAAAGCTGTTGGGGTAGGGGCTGGAGAGACGGCTCTGTGGTTAAGAGCACTGATTGCTATTCCAGAGGACCTAGGGTCAATTCTCAGTACCCACAAGGCAGCTCACAACTGTCTTTAACCCCAGTTCCAGGGGATCTGACACCCTCACACAGATATACGTGCAGGCACAACACTGATGCATTATAAAATTTAAAAAACTATGAAAAAAAGCAAAGCTGATTTTCTCCTCTCTCACCGCCAGAGCCGAGTGGTCCAAGGCAAGGAACCTGCACACCTCATGAGCTTGTTTGGAGGGAAACCCATGATCATCTACAAGGGTGGCACCTCCCGAGACGGGGGGCAGACAACCCCTGCCAGTACCCGTCTCTTCCAAGTCCGAGCCAGCAGCTCTGGAGCCACCAGGGCCATTGAGGTAATGTCAGGTCCCAGAACGTGGGCAAGATTGCCCTCCTGATGTCTTCTAGGCCCACTGAGTGGACCTCTAGAGGCCCAGGGTTGAGCAGGCCTGGGTGGGATGAGGAAGCAGATTTTCAGGGTATTCTGCCCTGGCAGCCCCTGACCCCATCTGGCTTCCATCATAGGCAGCTCACCACCTTCTCCTGAATTCATTCCGTGCAGCCTGAACTGCAGTTCTGGTTCCACTGTGGTAGACCGCCATGGTCTCGGCACTGTGGAGAATTGCTCTAGTACTTCCTTTGTTTTGAGCATTGTTTTTGTTAATGTAGCCCCAAATTTCAGATCATTCTCACTTGTCACAGCGTGTCCGAGAAGTGTGGGAGTTAGCCTGACCCCTCAGTGTCCAAAGCCTGTGTGCTGTCCGTCTGTGAGGGAAAGAGGTCCACTTATTGCAGGGTCCCTGGGCTGTCAGGCAGGCTGGGTTGCGTTTCCTCGCTCCTGACTGAGTGCTGTGTGCCCCACCCGCCTCCAGGTGATGCCTAAGGCTGGCGCTCTGAACTCCAATGATGCCTTTGTGCTGAAAACCCCGTCAGCTGCCTACCTGTGGGTGGGTGCAGGAGCCAGCGAGGCAGAGAAGACCGGGGCTCAGGAGCTGCTGAGGGTGCTGCGAGCCCAGCCTGTGCAGGTGGAGGAAGGCAGTGAGCCAGGTGGGAGCCAGGGCCCCACCACTTGCGTCTGCATCCTTCTCCGGTGCCTTCACCCTCATGGGTGTTAAATGGGAGCGGGAGGATGAAATGAGCCTGGTGGCCAGTGAATGACAGGGTAGTCTCCAGACACTGAAGGAGAGAGAACTTGGCATGGATGGTCCAAAAGGACCCCGGAGATGGTGACAAGGGGTGACAGTGTCAGAGGGGTTCTCCTTACCTTTAGAGCTACAGAGAGAAGGGCATTAGTCGTCTTTGATACTAAGAACCCATCCCCTCCTTCTTGGTACCTCATGGAAGCAGTGAAGGGCTGCTTGGTATGCATCTGCCCGGCAGAAACCACTGTTAGGATACATCCTCTTCTTTCCCAGCCCCAGTTTGGTGGCTGATGGGCACTGCGGCTTTTGACTACTTGAAATGTGACTGGTGGGAATGAGCGGCAGGTGTAACTGTTTAACTGTGTGTGTCTATAGCAATGGCCACATGCAAACAGAACACACATAGACAGAGCAGGTGTTGCAGAAAGAACATGGGGATTGGACTTGGAAAAGGTTTGTCTCCTGGCTTTATCACTCCCAGGTTTTGTGAATTAGGTGAATCGCTATCTCTGGGCCTCTGTGTGCTGAGTGGAGACAATTAGCTCCGTCCTGTGGTGCTGTTGTCTCTGTCATGTCTTATGCCAGCTTACCCTCTCCAGGCCTTTCCATTCCCTTCTATCTTGAGCCCCTGGGATCTTAAAAGTGGAGAACAGCCAGTTGAATATGGGCACAGTTTGGTCTGGGGTCTGGTGAGATGTGCTCATGGGGCCATGGTTTCCCTTAGCAACTGACACCGTCTCCCTTCATAGATGGCTTCTGGGAGGCTCTGGGTGGGAAGACTGTCTACCGTACATCCCCAAGGCTGAAGGACAAGAAGATGGATGCCCATCCTCCTCGCCTCTTTGCCTGCTCCAACAGGATCGGACGCTTTGTGGTGAGTCAGGCAATGACACCTTTCTTGTGCCTAGGGAATTAGGTGGGTTTAGGGGTCAATGAACCTCAAAACCTAGAGACACAGCCTGGCCCAGTGGCAGGGGAAGGGCCCCTGAAGGCAGGACCGGCTCTGTGCACTCATCCTGGGAACCAATGGGAGCTGATGCTTCTTTCTTGACCTCCTCTGACCCTTCCCAGATAGAAGAGGTTCCCGGCGAGCTTATGCAGGAAGACCTGGCTACTGATGATGTCATGCTCCTGGATACCTGGGACCAGGTGAGTTAAGGAGAGAAGGAGAAGGCCAAGGCAGAGGGAGAAGCAGAACTCTTAACAAGGAGGGCATAAAAGACACAACCTCGCCCGACAGTGGTGGCGCATGCCTTTAATCCCAGCACTCTGGAGGCAGAGGCAGACAGATCTCTGTGAATTCGAGACCAGCCTGGTCTACAAGAGCTAGTTCCAGGANGGTGGCGCATGCCTTTAATCCCAGCACTCTGGAGGCAGAGGCAGACAGATCTCTGTGAATTCGAGACCAGCCTGGTCTACAAGAGCTAGTTCCAGGATAGGCTTCAAAGCTACAGAGAAACTCTGTCTCAAAAAACAAAACAAACAAACAAACAACCAGAAAAAGACACAATACCAGGTGTTTCCAGGGAGGTCCCGAATGGCTGTAAACCATGTCGTCCCCTCTCTCCGAGCCTCCATTTCCTCAGATGTATAAAATGGAAGCAGCAGAACCTGCCTGGCAGGTGCATGGCCACTGGAAACTGGAAAGCACTCTAGAAACCCAGGCTGCATAACCATGCATCCTGCCCTTTCCCCCTTAGCCTCAGGCACTGTGGATCCTGACCTTAAGTCTATATGAAGAAGGTTGAACTTAGTGTGTCAGTAGTGTGCAGCAGGTCACAGCTGCCCAGTGTCATTTGGAGGCTTGGGGATATCACTCCCCAGCTCTGGGATCTCTCACGTCATCTGCTAGGGTGGCTGCTGTGGAGGACCCAGAATGGATGGCGTTCATTCATTCACCCAGCATCAACTGAGCATCCGAACAGTGCTCTGTAGGGAATGCTGGAAATGAAGGATTGTACCAAGTTGACTTCCTCTCCCCCCAGGTCTGTTCCCATGGGAGCATCAGCTTAATAACCACTTCTATAAAGTACCTGCTCCCAGAATCCTCCAGGCTATGGAATGGCTGGACACAAAGGCCCAAGTCTGTCTTTCTCCCATGGGGCAGCTTTGGAGCAGCCCAGTGGGAAGATCATGGTTTGCAGCTTGAGCCATTCGACTGTCATTGTTGACTAAGTTGCTGGTGACTTCACCTGCTTATGCAGCTCCTTGGCAGTTCTTGGCCAGTGTTTCTTGGCAATTCCATCTTCCAGGCAAAATGTTAAATGCTGGGAATCCTGAGACCAGCCAAAGGGACACAGGGCCATTCCCAGCTCAGAGGGTTTTCCAGTTCTATAAGGAACACGTTTCATAAATAAAGATAAGCAGTCAAGCCTGACATTTTCTTGTCTAAGGTATCTGACAACATTGATTGCCATTGATCAATGACAATTGGTCTTGAATGTGATGATCTTGAGAGATGCATAAAAATAGACATAGAACTGGGGTGATGGCCCAGTGGGCAGAGCGCTTGCCACACAAGCATGAGGACCTGAGTTCAGGTCCCTAGAATTCAAGGAAAAGCTGAGAGTGATAAGGTGTGCCCACAATCCCATGCCCCTGAGGTGAGAGGAGAATAGAGGAACCAGATGGAATCCCCCAAAAGCTCACAGGCCAGCTAGTCTGGTTACAACACTGTGAACAAGAAGAAGATCCTACCTCAAAGTGTACGGTGAGGACCCACACCCAAGGTTGTCTTCAGACCTCCCCATGTGCACTGTGGCACAAGTATACACACAAAGATTTAAAGAAAAACAGATGGTGTGTAAAATCAACAGAGTAGGTTCTATGTGTGACCAAACTTGTCATAAGGCTCATGGTGGCATGGACTCTTTATTACAAGCTTCAGACATACACTAGTCAAGACACAGAGATGAGTAGCCTTCCGGCATGCATTTGTTGGATGGCTAAGAACATCTGTCTACCCATTTGTTGAATGAATCACACCTTTGAAGGTGTGACTCATGAAGAGGGTTTTCCAGCTCTGCCCCCTATGTCGTAATGGTTCTGAGTGAAGCAGACTGGGATGAGGAGACTTGAGGAAGGGTGCAGCCTGAGGCGAACTGGACCTGTCCCCCAGAGGGGCCTCACCTCTCAGCTGCACCCCAGCCTCCAGATCC
>LOEQ01004385.1:0-10554 GCA_001685075.1 Bramus lutescens | reverse complement strand
CGAAGACAGGCAGTGAAGGGACTCACAGGGTGGGCAGCCAGGCGTGCGAAGACAGTGTGGGAAGTCACAGGGTGGGCAGCCAGGCATGGGAAGACAGGCAGTGTAGGGACTCACAGGGTGGACAGCCAGGCGTGGGAAGTCACAGGGTGGACAGCCAGGTGTGCGAAGACAGGCAGTGTAGGGACTCACAGGGTGGACAGCCAGGGGTGCGAAGACAGGCAGTGTGGGGACTCACAACAGTGAACTTGAAAGCATAATAAACCCTGTGTTTTGTGTTTTCTTTTTTCTATTCGGGGCCACGCTGTGATCATGTTGTTACAGACAGTCAACCAGCTCCTCTCTTTGCCCTGAATCAGTAAGGTTTCAGAACCTAAAACTAAAGTTAAGATTTAAGCCCCCCCTCAACTATGAATGCAAACTCCAGTGAACTTCTTCAAAGCAAAACAACACAGACTCTGACAGAGAGAACTGGTTATAGGGTACACACTTTATTACACATGGCTGAAGGGGAGGACTCATGAAAACCCACACCAGCACCCTACCCATGGCTCGTGGTTCCCCTCTCCTCCCTGTGACTGCGCTGTAGTCTACTGGATGACTAATTCGCAAGGCACAGAAGCAAAGGCCAGTCGGTGTCTGTTGGGAGAAATCTAGAGACCCGGTGTATCATTTTCCACCTCTGAGCAGGTGTTTTCACCAGGACATGGGTGTACCTGGTCCTCAGTGGAGGGCAAATCACTTCTCCAAACAGATGGAACCATCATTTTAAATTCAGAATGTAAATGCAACTAGAGTCCTGGGTGGAAATCTCTATACATCTCTAGAAAACCCAGCTGGGTTCAAGGCTTAGAAACAGGGTGTGAGGGAGGTGGAGGTTCCATGTGGCCCTGGCAGCGCACAGCGGATGTGAATAGTGCTCCCACCACAGGGAGCTGTTCTTTTAGGCTTCTCCAGGTGAATCAAGAGCCTCAAAGATGTTGCAAAAGTCACCACCAAGCTTTCCAGGCCAAGGGAAGGATGTTGCAATAAGAAACTGTGGCCCACAGGGACCGACCACTTCCTCTATTGGTATCAACATTTTGTATAAAAACAAACAAACAAACAACAACAAAAAAACCAAAAACACAGCAAAAATCCTGGTCAAACAAGCATTTTCCCTCTGCAGCGAGAGCTCAGCACGGGTGTCTGTGCAAGATCAGGGATCACATGCTCCCGCTCCATGTGTTAAACTGCTCAGGTAGGATTAGAAGTCACAATATTCATAGTATAGAGTAGTTAACAGTATGCAGAGAGAAAAGTGTAATGGTTTCTTAAGATTTTTTTAAAAAAGTACTTCTGTACGTAAGCTATTCAAATGGGCATATAACAATTATTTATAGAACTTAAAAAGTTAGTTTTAAAAATCAAAAATTTTAAAACCTGATACATGAAAATAGGCAAAAGTGAGAAAAAGCACTTTTGTGACAAGAATTTAGCTGCTCTTAAAGGCAGCACAGAAAGGGACCATCAAGCTGTGGGGGAGGCACAAAGGGCTTGTAAAAACTGCAGGCATTGTTTTCAAAAGGATCACTCACCACAGTGGGGAAGTACAGTACCCAGAGGGGGAAGGTACAGGTCCCGGGAGGTACAAGCCTCTTTCTCGAGTTCTGACAGGATCATGGAGGAGTTTGGGCTTAGATCAGGTAGACAGACACTGGGGAAATGCCCTTCAAGGTTCCCTGACGGGAAGGCACAGGTGGCCCAGAGAAGCAGGGTGACACAAGTCTTCACTGTGCAGAGCATTTGCCCAGTGGGATCAGGTGGCACGTCGAGGCTGTGTCCCTCGCCTGGCTTGACTGCTCACATAGGGCTCGGACAGTTTAAAAGAAGTTAGAGAGGGCTTCAGCCTACCACAAAATAAGATGCAGATTTAGTAAAGAGTAAGTGATCGTGCATAAACCACCCATCTGTCTCTCAGTATTTACAAGCTAGTGATTTTGTTTATTTTGGTGCTAAAGATGAAACCCGGAGCCTGCTACACAAATGCTCTACTATTCAGCTACATCCTAGCTCCAAAGTGGTCTCTCAGCTGCTCTTAGGATTCCTGTCCATGTTTAGAGCTCATGAGGCCCTGCAGCATATCGATGGGCAGAGGGAAGACAATGGTGGAGTTCTTCTCTGCAGCGATAGTGGTCAGTGTTTGCAGGTAACGGAGCTGAAGAGCGGCAGGGGACTCGGTGATAACTATGGAAGCTTCTTTCAGAGCTCTGGACGCATTCATCTCTCCCTCAGCTGCAATCACCTACGGAGGGGGAAGAAGAGGTCAGTTGGCAAAGAGCATGGTGCCACCCTGCAGTCTTCAAGTAAGGGCGCATGTGCTTTAGGCAGCATTTGGGACTTCCCAGGAATCATCAACGCCTAGACACTCACTTCCAGATCTTTTTTTTTCATGAAACTGAATTGCTTAAGGATGTGTCTGGCTCAAGGCAATCTCTTTTACTGCTGCCTGTCCCCACTGAACAGGGACGCACAGTCATACTGAAGAGGGTAGTGAACAGTCTACAGCACTGTGAAGGGGTGAGCGGCTGACTTCGTGTCTGGATACAAACCCTTTGCGAATCACGTGGATTCCAGTTCTTTGAAATCAAAGAAAGGAAAGACTTTATTGAACCAAAACCTGACAGATCCTGTTTGATAGCAGAAGGCAGTGTGAGTTTTAGCACACGAACTCGTGTGCACGCTAGGAAGTACATGACAGCTCCATAGTAAAGGCTACTAACCATCCACACACATGTGGGTGACCCCTCACACATTCAGGAGCGTATTAGGAGATGACTTATTTAGGAGAAACTCTGGAACACTTGCACAACCCTCTTCAGACCTACAGAAAGCTTTCATTCTAGCCTGTCCTGAACATGTTGCTGTAGGATGATAAAATAATTCCCAAGGCTGCCTTGGTCATGGTGTTTCAGTACAGCAATAGACAAGTAGCTAATACACTCCTCTTGAAATGGGACAGCATTTCATGGTATGATCAGGAGGCAGAGAAATCAAGTTCTGAATGTTGTACCCAAGTCGCAACCCCCAGAGAGACCACCAGGATTCAGTAAAGTCCAGAATGCAAAAGTAAGGTTTATTCAGCACACTCTCCAGCCAGGCTGGGGCCTCATCCACTACTCAACGCAGCGCAGTAGGGAGGAGACCCCCTCATCATTTGGGATTGACATTATATAGGCAAAAACCACAAGCCAGGTTCATTTTGGGCCAAAGGAATTGGTCTTACAAAACAGCAGGTGTCTTATCTCTAACATGCCACCTCCCCAAAGTGGTTTGGTCTAGCAGGCCCCCTCCCACTTTTGAGTGGCTTCCTCCACTCAGATTTTCTTAGGGAGTAGTGCTGTGTTTATTCTTGCTGCACGCTGTTTTTGCCTGTGAATAACTAAGCCTTTATCCATCTAACTCAGGATGGGTACTTGGAAAGTTTCCAGGTTGGGGTGAAGTGTTTCTGTGGCACACCCCTGGTAAACATGGGCATGGATCTGTAAGATACACACTGAGGGGTGGAGCTACTGGCCATGAGCTCTGCAAACATCCAGCTTTGGTAGATACCGTTACACTGCCTTCCAAAATGACAGTACCAACAGGCATTCCCACAGCGGAACACAAGGGCTCCGGTTCCTGCCTCTCCAGCTCCTAGCTCCTCTCACACTGTGTTTTCAAGCCATCCTGATGAATGGATGTCTAGGGTGGCATCTGCCTGTGACTTGAATCTGAGTTTCCCTGTGGCTTATTAACTTGAGGACTTCCATTCTGGAGTCTGTGTTTATGGTCTCTCACCTGCTCTCTCTCGCTCTTGGCAGCTTGCTTACTGAAGAGGCAGCCGCCTTCTATCTTCTTGTGAGAACTTGAGTGTGAGCAAGGCCGCAGCCATTTTGGAGCTATTTATTTCGTAGTGTACTTTAAGAAGCAGGCCCACTGTGCGGACCCAACCCTTGAGGATAGCCAGCTGTTGCTCAGGTTCATGTCACAGCTGTCAGGCTAAGGGACAGCATGATAGCCAGAGTTCTAACTGGCCTCCTTGCTCCTTGTTTAGAGGAAGACAAGATGTTGTAGAAGGCCAGTGGTGGGAGTCCCAGAGGAGATGGGAAGGGAAAGAGGGGAGGAGAGAGTTCCCACCACTAATCAACTGTGGGACCTTGAGGAAATCGCTCTGCTCTTCTGGGCTCCAGTTTTCACTGACTAGGATGGCAAACAAGTTTCATTTTGAAGGCTAACTCCAAGCCTTTGAGGGTTGTTATATGGAGCGCCACAAAAGGGTTCTAATGCCAAGTCTAAGCTCAGGGGAAACAGCTCCACAGTTAATCACTGATATGGGGATAGAAGGTGCAGGTTCTTGGCAAGGGATTCTTTGATTCAGATATTCTATGCATGAGAAACTATTGTTTTACATGGTATAAAAATGGGCTTTTAGCCAATGACAGACAATAAGGTAAAAGTAATTCCTAGTTTCCAAATACCTGGATGGTAAGAGGAAGCTTCTTACAACACCACGCATCCTGAAAGTGATGGTTTGGCAAGAACACACGTGAGAGTTCTGCAATGTCACGGGCATTCGTGAGCATCTGCAGAAGGCATGGCGACTCTGGCGAGGCAGCATGCCAACAGGCTACTTCTCTGTTTGCTACTGGCAGCTAAGACATTATAACGGCCAGTCTGTGGCTGAGACAGGTATGGACAGGGCTCTGCGGTTGGCCACTCACAACTACTACCCCTTTCTAGTGATGACAAACTGGTTTGCTCTTGTGTTTAGGAGACCTGTCAAAGGCACAGCGAACCCTCCTAGGAAAACTGCTCTCGCTGTTCACAGGGTGGGGCTGTGTGGCCAT
Source organism: Bramus lutescens (assembly GCA_001685075.1). NCBI lineage: Eukaryota > Metazoa > Chordata > Mammalia > Rodentia > Cricetidae > Bramus > Bramus lutescens. The sequence goes on along the minus strand of LOEQ01004385.1, from coordinate 5,689 downwards.
GTGGGGTGTGCTCTCATCCCTGTTTTCCCAGAGAGAATCCCCTTCTATACAGGAAGCCTTTGCCCTTTACAGCCCCTTAGGATGCTGGAACTTCGGAGTGGGCTATTTACAGTGAGAATCCAGGTCCAACTCTGGAGAGGCCTACCTCTATTTCCAGTCCTGGGGGTTTAGGGAGATGCTGCACATTTTGATACATTGTCATCTTAAAAGGTACAATTCTTTTTGATGCTAGCTTAACAGCACTAACAGAAGGGCCACTCACGTAGGCTTAAGACAAAGGCGAGATGAAGATGAGAAGAAAGAAAACACAGAAAGAGAAGAAACCTGTGGGAAGGGGAGAAAGAAGAAGCGGTAGGAAGGAAAGGTCTCTGGGAAAGAGAGGGAGTGGAAACCACGAGGGCGAGTGAGGGACAGATGGCAGCAAGCTGAGGCAACTGTCCTGGGCTCTGAACGACAACCTGCCTTTAATTATGAACTGAGGAAATCAAGAATGCGGCTCACAATCCTGAGAATGATACAAATATAACAGACCAATATTCCCATGAGACCTAAGTGAAAAGGCCAAGATGCAGGACAGGGTGCACTGTGTGGTGTACTTGTGCCAACAACCCAACAACCTAGTTAAATAAAATGCAAGGACAGGACTAGGGAGATGGCTCACCAGATAAAGCACTTCTTGTACAATTCTCCATGAGGACTGGAGTTTGGATTCCCCGGCACTCATGTAAAACTGTAACCTCAGTACTGGAGGAGGGGAGGCAGGCGGGTCCTCACAAACACACGCACACACACACACGATGTACTCGTGCATACACACACATATCAATACACACACACACGCATGATGATGCACTTGCATACACACACACACACAAACTGCTAAGAGTAGTAGCCTCTGAGGAAACAGGATTTGAAACAATGGGAAGAGCTTCTGTACTAAACATTCAGGGCTGTTTCACTATTTTTCAATGAGAGTGTTTTTATTCCTGTGGATTTTAAAAAGGAAATCGAAATAAACAAAACAGAGCCTAAACAAGCAGGAAACATTACCTTGGCTCTTGCCTCCCGGGCAGCCTCTGCCTCTGCAGCCATGGCTCTCTGGAGCTGGACTGGCAGTTTCACGTCCTTAATCTCCACACGCTCCACCTTTATTCCCCAGTCATCGGTGGCATCATCCAGTGTACTCTGGAAGGAGAGGAGAAAAAGCAAGTGCAGCACACGAGGCACCAAAGCTCCTGTCCAGGCGCCAAGAGCAGCTGCATCCACTGGGATGTGGGGTCGATCAGGTCTGGGGACAGTGGCAGAGAAACAGCACTATGGGAGCTCAAGCTGGGGCTGGAGACAAAGAAACTGCCCTGATTCTATTACTAAGGAGCCAATTCAGGTGTTGGCAAACTTCAAAGGGGTCATAAAGAAACTGTTTATTTGCAGTTTCCACTGCACCTCTTCCAATACTCTGCCTCGCTCTCATAGGTCAAGAGCAGGATGGGTAACATACAGTGAACAGCTGAGGCTGTTCCTGGGAAACATGAATGCAGCAGCCAGCTTGGGCTAAGCTTGCTTTGTCAGTATTTGCCTACTCGAGTCAATGTGATGCCATGAAATCCTGTTTCACTCCTCTCTTTAGAAGGCCAGGAATGAACCGCACTATTCCATGAGGGTATGATGGTGTCACACAGGCCATATATTCCTTAGCAGGATGGTGGCAGTGATGCTGAGGCAGGACCACAAGGCCAGCCTGGGCTACAGAACAGATTACAGGGCACTCTGAGCTGTAGAGTGATAGCCGTTTCAAAACAAAACAAGCCACAGACTTAACCATGGTGAAACCTCTATGAAGGGCAGGAATTCATATTTATAATACTGTAACATTTTTGAACAAGTCAGCCTTACTATTAGTAACATCTACCTCACAGTCAAGACCGGAAGGCATGACAGGTATGAGCGGATTCATGGACCTGTCCACACACCAGGGCTTCTGTGGTGTTCTTGCAGAATAACATCTAAACCGTTATGATCTTATGATGAGGATAATATGGATTCTGGAAAAAACAACACTGGAAGGAATCTAAAAATAGCGTGCACCTGAGTATCATGAATCCATGGATGTTAGTCTGAAAACATTTATATAAAGTCTGGACCCCTGGAAAAGAAAAAAAGGCAGCCATGCCATCGTCAGTCATGGATCCAGAGCAATTATCTCTTCGGGCTAAGTGACAGAGCCACCTTCCTCACCTGCTGCAGGATAAAGCTCTTGTACACTGTAAGGATTTGTCACTCATATTAGTACAATAAAATGCTGATTGGCCAGTAGCCAGGCAGGAAGTGTAAGCGGGCCGACTAGACTAGGAGAATTCTGGGAAGAGGAAAGGCAGAGACGCAATCACCAGTCAGACATAGAGGACGCAAGATGAGAATGCCTTACTGAGAAAAGGTACCAAGCCACGTGGCTAAACATAGATAAGAATTATGGGTTAATTTAAGTTGTAAGGGCTAGGTAATAATAAGCCTGAGCTAAGAGGCCAAACAGTTTATATAATTAATAAAGCTTCTGTGTGTTTTCTTGGGACTGAATGTCTATGGGACTCAGTAGGACAGAAGCTTCCATCTACACTCACCTGCATGTGGTGTGCAATCTCCTCCCTGTCAGAGAGAATCTGAGACAGGTTCTTGGTGCCCAGGGCATTCCTCAGCGTGGTTTGTGCCAAAAGACGGGTTGCCGAATCTGCATTAGTGATATTTGCCACAGCCAGGGTTGCATTATGAACACGGTAATAGACCACACCATCCACACTGATTGTCACTGAATCCTTAGTGAGGACCTACAGGAGGAAAAGGACAATCACACACCCACCACAGCTTCTTCATTATCACTACAAATGCTCTTCTTTGAATCCTTAAGCAGTAGCTGATTTTCTTGAGTAAGGCATCAGAAGGCTAACTACACCTTTCAAGATTTCATTAGACATTCCTGGTTATCCAACTCCAACAGATTATTCAATCACTCAACAAATTTGGAGATGCCACTCATAGCTAGCATTGTTCTTGTTCATTTCTTCCCAGCACTCAGACGTCTTCTCAGTGGTCTCCCTGACTGTCACAGTCAAGCACACCTCCTGGACACCTCCCTGCACCTCTGTGGAGGGACGCACTGAGTGGGATGTGGAGTTTTCCCCTAGACTGAGTTTCTTTTCTTTTTTTCCTCATTTGATTTTTGTTGTTGTCTATTTATTTATTGGCAAGGTTTCTCTGTGTAGCAACCCTGGCTCCTGGCTGCCCTGGAACTTGCTCTGTAGACCAGGCTGGCGTCAAACTCACAGAGATCCTCCTGCCTCTGCCTCCTCAGTGCTGGAATCAGCACTGAGGTGTGCATCACCACCCAGCAACTGTTTCTTAGGGGCAGTTTTTCTTTGTTTCTCCGGCACTGACAGTGTGACTAATACCTGGTGGGTCCCTACATGAGAGATGAACTGAAATGAGATCCTAGAAAATGAATGACGAGCCACGCAGGAGTGGAGTCCAGAACCTGAGATGGCTCTGCTTGCACCCAGCTGGGTGGGCTGTAGTGGGCTGTAAGTCATGAGACCTGGAAGCCCCTCATCTGTGACTATTTCTATGATGATCAAGGGAGGAGGTGTCATGAAGGAAGCCTTTTAAAACATCCCCAGCTATGCCAATGAAAAGTAATCGCAACAGCTAAACAGCCCCATAGCCCTGCCAAGCTCCAAAGCAGCAATCCTCTTTTGTTGTTCAGCAATCTAAAAATACCTCTAAACTAGAGAAGAGGGGAACCTGTTCCCAAATGCACAGTTCCCTACCATCTCATGTGACAACCTCTCTTACTGCGATGGGAAAATGAATGTCACTCACAGATCTTGCCACTGTGGCTGCCTGCCACAGCTGTGTTCAGAGTGTCCCTGCTCGCTGTTTACTAGGGGCAGAGTGTTTATCTCCCTTTGCAGCAAGCTCACAGGGGATGGGGAAGAGCTGCTTGCCAAGTTCCAATCCACTCTGGGCTGGCAGCTTGCAGGAGAAAGGGAACAGTAAGAGGCAGAAGTGCACACACAGCAACATGCCAGATGCCCACAATGTTTACACAAGAAAATGCCACACAATTCTCAGCCCTCCCAGGAGCTCCAGGGAGCCTATCAATGACAGGGAAACATGCAGCGAATCCGGAGATGTCTGCACTGAGAAGTCCGACCATACCAGATGCTTGGATCAGTACCAGTAAGGGAGTTCCCATCTGGTGTCTGGATTTTGTGATCTGTGATAGGAGAAAGCTAGGCTCCGGCATCATGCTGAGTTCTCGGCCTGTGCCCAGGGAACATGCTCTCCCTCCTCCCACAGCTAGCCTGTTCAGCAGCTGTGAGGACTCCTGTCTGCACTGGTTACCTATGTCTCCTGACATATGGGTACCAAATGGCCATGACAGAGCTGGTGTCCAGTGCAGTGAGCCCTGAGCTGAGAGGAAAGCAACAGAGAATCCCCAGGATTTGTCTCACTGCAGCTGTGGCCTTCTAGGAACTGACTGTGGATGCTGCCTGAGCTGCTTGTGAAGAAGCCGGAAGGGCGCGATTGAACAGAGACTCCTAAAATACCAAATGAGCAGTTGCTAATTCTTCAGCTTCTAACCAATTTATCTCAAATAAAAATGAAGACCTTAGAAAGGATGTTGAACTAGACTGAATTTGTTTTTCTGTCAGAAACCCATGGAAGAGAGTTGTGGTGGGAACAATGATAGCTTGATGTCCTTGGGTCACACAGAGTTCCTAATAACAGCAAGGAGCACTCCCATGGCACTTCAGTCTCAGCTCTCTGCTAAGCAGTTCACGCTTGGAATCTCACTCACTCCTATGACACCACATTAAGTAGGCCTCACCATTATGACCTCCATTTTATAGTTGAGGACACTGAGACTCAGAGAACTGAAAGACTCACCCAAGGCCGCAGAGCTGGGAAAGGGAAGGCAGTCAGCTGCCAGCGCTGGCCTAGGGCAGGCTGTGAGAGCCCCCAGCCATAGCTAGAGAATGGCTCACCTCCTGAGGAGGAATATCAAAGGAGATGGTCCTCATGTCCACCTTGATGATGCTGTCAGTGCAGGGCAGGATAAAAAACAGACCTGTAAACAGGCACAGGATGGGAGAGACTGGATTAGCTTCAGCTTGATCAGCCCTAATGGGCTCAGTCCCGACTGCAGTTTTTAACACTCTCGCTCACTTCTCACCCTAAGAGCTCAGTCCTGAGCACAGTCTCGCACAGTACAGTGCCTCCACTCTGTTATTCTCTCCCTCCATGGCTCTGCATGGAGTTATCCCTGTCAGGAATACTCTGTGGCTAATACTTCTTCATGCCTCACATTCAGAGAGGGCAGCCATAGTTGTACACGCAGGTATTTACAATATTTAGAAGGCTGAGGCACAAGGATTGCTGGGAGTTTGCAGCTGCCACGCCTACGCTGGCGCCTGTGTGACAGAATGTCTCTGTGGTGGAAGTCAGCGTAAGGTGAGGGGCTGGAGCTTCACGGAGTGATGCCCCTGGTGGGTCCCCTGGCAATCGGCAGACTAAGGATGCCTGACTTGCCTTCTTTTCCTCGATCAACGAGTTCCTAGCCATGCTCCACTTGGTTTGTCTCTCTTTTCCTTTCTTCCTTATCTGTTATGGCTATGCAGGATCCCTGTGCCAGGGA